>JANAVB010043019.1:6884961-7014961 GCA_029216955.1 Iris pallida
ACTTTGACATATTTTTCTAATTAGAACACACATATGGCTCGGCCTTCCCTCTATGGCTAATACACTAGTCAAAGCACGCAACTACACTATCCGTGCCGTGATTCCTAGTCATCTTGCACTTGAAAACTTAACCATGACTAAGGCCTTCTATAATAATAATAATTACTTTAGAAAAATATATATAAATTCCATAAATCCCTATAAGTCAAATAAATAATAAAATATATTATTAAAATTTGGAAAGAGGGGTTACAAATCTACTCACCTTAAAATAAATTTTCATCGAATTTAAGAACTACTAGGATAGACAGACTTGGTAGATTGGTGAAAGGTAGCAAGAATTTGATAAGGAAATATTGATCAAATAGATGAAAAGAGGAAGAAAGAGTCTTGAAACTCTAAAGGCCCAAAAATGCTCTCAAAGTATTTTAATTTAAAACAATTTTGATAAAAAAAATAATCTTAAAGTAAGGTATCGACAAAAAATTACCTTCAACAACGATAATAAAATAAAGTATATGAATAAATAAATTAAATTCTGAAAATCTAGGAAGAAGGATTTAGGGTTAGGGACTTGGGGGTTTTTAGATTGTGGTGATTGAAAATTTACGGGGAATAAAAGGGGACTCCCCTCTTTTGATAGGAATTGGGGACTCCCTAATTAGAAAAGGAATATGATTAGAATAAATCTAGATCAAATCTTTCTATAAATCAATTTGAATAAAATATCTTAAACATAATTAATTTAATCTATATATATTTTATAACAATAATAGTTTAAAATAATTTTTAGTGCCAACAAATAATCTGTAAAATTAGGTTTTCATGAATATAATCTCATCTTACTAATATATCTATAGATTCTAGTAGTCAAGACGATAATTAATCAATAAAAATGAACTCAAATACATATTGAATCCAACAAATTATAGATTAATTAAAATCAATCCATAATGATGCTTTATATTATTAATAATATTTAAGATATATTTAAGCAGGTCTAAATTTAATACTTTTGTAAATAAAATAGTACCTTGAAATAATAGTCAATGTTAAATAATTTTAAAATATATTTTTTATAAATTCAAATAGTAAAATAAATGATACAATTAGACCAAATAATTCTAGAAGTACATTGTAATAAATAAATTAGTAAATATTTTTTTGCCATTCCAAAATATATATATATTTACTTTCTCAACCATAAATTTTTTTCAACACTAAAAATATGTATATAATAACTGAAACTAAAATAAATAAAATTTCCAAAATAAAAAAGGGAAGTAGATTTTGCAAATCTACCTAGCTTAGAGATATTTCGTCTTCAAAATTTCAAAGGATAGGACTAGGCACTAATAATCAAGAAAGTAATACGATCCAAATTTGAGAAGCGTAACCACGGGTAGAATCAAATAAGGAAGGATGCGCTTTGAGAATATTTAAAAAGTTTGAGTTGCTATTAAATTTTTATTTAAGGATGATCAAAGAATTTGGTTTAGCACGATTGATCGTTTAGCATAATTACAATATGACCAAATTATAGGGTCAAGGATCAATTCAAGGTCAAATTATAAGCATGCTTTAATGATAGAATCGAAGTAGAATTTGCTAAACAAGAAAAGTCATTAGACACGATTAACTAGTTGAGCAAAATTATTTAGGCACGATTATAGAATCAAGATCTTGGTACGACGATGATTCTAGTGAAATGGAATCAAATTCTAAGAAATATGCAAATGAGCACGATCTATATATAGTTAAATAATATAGTCGTGATCAAAATCGTTTAAGAATGATCACATCGTAGTTGTTTTAGCACGATCAATTATCTAGGTACAATCATAGAATCATAATCTGGATACGATTATGAATCTAATGGAATATGGTGTTTTAAATTGGAAGGAACCAAATGATGGCTCGACAAGTAGAAGATAAGAAAGGAAGATAAGAAGGAAGAACTACAAGGTTTATTTATAATACGATAATAAAAAATAGGATATCAATTTCGTTTGGAGTGAGAGTGCAAGATTTATGGATCATGAAAAATCAATAGTTATATGCCAAAACAGGATATAGCCTCTATGGTATTCAAAAATCGTATGCATATCCAAAGTCGTTTCACCGAGAATCCACGCCTCGCCAGTGTACATATGGCTGCAGTAAACTCTTGGGTTAATGACTCAAATATGATATTGTATCGAATATTCTATTAGCTCTACCAATATTAACATGCAACTCGAAGGTCAAAATAGGGTAACTAGGAAATAGTTTGAATAACATTCAATAACTTACACTTACTCGAAGGATCATGCCACGCTAGTGCGCTGCTGGCTGCAGTAAATCCGTTGTCTCGATAAATCAAATAAATGGAGATAGTGTGCTTCTATCTTGCCAATGTAAGTCAACGAATACTCTTCCAACTATATCCATAAGAATTTCAAAGGAACTTCTAGAAATTTAAACAAGTCGATAATAATAAAAAAGAATGCAAGTATCTGTCCTTGAAGTGAAATTATCAATTTTTGAAAATAAAATGATCGATTAGGAAAATGATCGAACACAAGAAAAGTAAAAAATTCAGTTCTATTTCTCTAATATTCAAGGATCGAGGAAAACATATGCATATATATATATATATATATATATATATATATATATATATATATATAATGGGGAACGGGAAGGGACAACGGCTCCCTCCCCTGATCGCCGTCGCTCCACATAGCCCGCCGGTGGCCGGGTGGCACTCGTGGCCGGTCGGCCCCCTCGGCTTGGCCGCGGGTCCGGTGATCTTCTTTCCACTCGGCAGCCATCCCCCGCCTTTTTAGCCACACTCTGGCCACCATGGCTGGCCGGGGTCCTCTTGGCTGGACGGCTTCCTGCCGTGCGGTCACCCCCTTCTTTTCTCCCCACACCATCTGCCTCGGCGTAGATGTCCTAGGCGACGCCACCAAGTGAGGCGTCGGGAGACCGGACCTCCTCCTACGTCGGTTTTCCCCGTCGCCGTTCCACCTCCCTCACTCGGCCCTAAGCCAGGTCGTCCTCCTCCTCCGCCGGTTGTACCCGTAGCCGGTCCCCCGCCCTCACTCGGCCCTCCGTCTGGCGTCCTGCCTCCACGACGGCTCCTGGTCTTGCTGCCCCTCTGTCGTGGCCGGCATCCCCCCTCGCCGCCCCCTCGCCGTCCCTCCCCCTACGACGTCGACCCCCCCCCCGCGTTTCTCTCTTTCAAGTGGCCGACGCGGCCGCTCCTCCCGGCTTCCGGCGTCCTCGGCGCTGCCATCGCCTCCGCCTCCCCAGCCCCGCCGGCTTTCCCTCCGGCGGCCGAGGCCCCCCCTCGTGGGCGTCGGTGGCTGCGCTGTATCCCTCATGCTCGCCCCCCAACTCGGCTCCGGCGCGGTGGCCCTCGGCAACCCCCACCCTGGTGTCCCCCCCCGGCGTCAGTCGGAGTTCCCCTGCCAGCGGCCCCGCAGTCCTCGCCGTTCGCCCACCGATACGTCCTCCGGAGCTTCCCGAAGCCGCATGCGGGTGTGATCTCACTCTAGCTGGCGGTAGGCCTATGGCCAGTCCCCAGCTTTCGGTCGACGGTCTTGCCGACCCACCGGTGGTCGTGCCGCTGCCTCGCCTCCCCTTTTCCCCTCATCCACCCCCCTCCCTCGCCCGCCGCCCTACCCGGCGACCGCTGGCGTCTCGCCCCCCCCGCCCCTCGTCATCCTAGCCCCCCCTCCCAGCCAGGATGACCTCCCCTGCCACCTCTTGGCCTCTCACCGGAGCCACCGGCCCGGCGCCCCAACTCCGGCCTTTTCTTCCCCCGGGCAGCGTACCCACATCGGGCTGCGAGCCATCCTCGCGCAGAGCACCTCCTAGGGGTGCGTGCCCCCTTTGGGCTGAGCTACTACCCCTTTGGGAACTGTGCCACCGCTTTTTGTTTTTTTGAATATTTTTGAATCCTATTTGTATTTCTTCGAAAAAGAGGATTTTGGTTAATGATGCATCACGTCAGGACTTTTGTTAAGGGTTCCACCCGCACCATGTAGGAACTTGGGCTATCTTCCGGTTCCAACCTTTCTTCTTCTGTTTCAATGAAGGCTTTAGCCATTGTTTCAATATATATATATATATATATATATATATATATATAGAAAAAAACTAGGCTTTATTCATAAGTTCATTCAGAGATTACAAAAACAAGCAGATACTGCTTTCGACTACATCAAAAATGAAGGAAGAGACTTTGTATGTTTGCATCTAACCAACACTTTCAAGATTTATCTTCTAATCTTTGTGATAACTTGATCGGCTGTGAATTTATATGTTCATACCTCCATTTATTCCTATTTTTCCATAGGACCCAGCATGTCGCCCCCACAATAATCTTTCGTAGATGAATTATTGGCCTTCTCCACCATTTCTTCAGCCTATAAAGAAAACCCCCATTGCCTCGTACTGAAAATTTCTTTTGTAGATGACCCCAAACTGCTTTTGCCAAGTTTCCATCATTGAACACATGATATATTGATTCCTGTGCAGGCAGCAGACAACAATAGCATTGTGAGGTAAGCTGACATCCCAGGTGTTGGATGCAGTCGTCTGTTGGCAATCTAGAGTGAAGTATTCTCCACCCAAGAACTGACCATTTAATTGGAATATAAGAGTTCCAGATGTGTGAGAAGTTTGGACAGCGAGTGTATGGAACTCTAGTCTGCCTCCAAGCAGATGATAAGAAGAAATTACCTGATCTGGATGGAGTCCATATCCAGCTATTATTATCAGTAGGGTGAGGCACGATGAGGTGATTCGCTAGCTCTCTCTGTAGCATTTGGTTTCCTAAAATTTATTTTCTATTTTGGAGATTTATTTTTTTATTTTTATTTGAGTTATAATCAATTAATCACTAGGATGTTTATTTGGTCGTAAGAATTTTTGCCTAAGAGTATAAGTTAGATATAAGAGAATTAGACTGTATATAGTCTCTAGGGCCCCTAGATTGACCCTAGTGTGTTATTTTATTATTTTAGAATTTCTAGGATTTATTGGAGATTTTTAGATAATTTTTATATATTGTTTCATTATTTTCTTATGCTTCTAGGATTTTCTGTAAGAGCACCTGTGAGTATTTTGAGGCCAAATAATTTATTTAGACTCTAGAACCCCTAAAATATTTTATATATTTTTCTAGGAATTTTTAGGAATTTTCTGAGATTTATTTGGAATTTTTAGGGATTTTTCTGATTTTTATTTAATTTTCTGTTATTAAAAACCCTATTTTCTAATTATATTTACCCAGTCAGCCGCTGGGGCCCACCCGTCAGCCACTGAGGCAGTGTAGGCGGGCCCACGTGTAAGTGAGAGGGGGGGGTGCGCTCGGTCTACGAGCCAATAGGAAGCCGAGTCAAACTCGGATTAGCCGCCCCCTAGCCGTCTCCATTAAGGACCATTGGATCTGGGCGGGGCGGGCAGGATGCTGCCACGTGTCCCCGCCCAGCCGCTCAAAGCCTAGCCGACCCCTATATATATATTAATATCTGATTTAGTTTTTCTCAGAAACCCTATAATTATTCAGCAGCTTTTGTGGAGAGTTCAATAGGGATTCTTCGAATTCGCGGAGCGTTTTCCGTCGATCTAGACATCCTTTTCGCGCGCCGTTTTTTTTGTTGGAAGCGTATCGAGGTTAGGTTTCCTATTATATAATTTGTTTTCTGATATTTTGATCTCGAATTTCTGAAGAATTATTTGAGTGTCAGTTGTCCAAAAATCAACACGTCGCACGGTTTTCGAGATTCCGAGCAATCCCGAACTCCGTTTCACGATCCGTTTGAAGTTTTGGAAAGCTGACACTGAGCTCTTCAACATATAATTTCTCCAGAAATTCAAAGTTTCATCTAGTATTTTATTTTGTTTATAGAAGTCAGATTTGGTCAACGGTTCATCGTTTTGGTCATGGTTAGCCATAATGGCGATAACTTTTGACCAAAGCGTGATTTTGCGGCACGGTCGATTCCAGTGCACTCATGGCGCTGAAATATATCATGTAGCACACTCAAACCTTGAATTTATAATGTTTGACTAGTTAGTCAACGGTATGTCTCGGTTTGCGTGCCACGAGTCCCGAATTTGGAACCGTGAATTTCCTTGGCCAAATTTTTGTGTGGAGATTGTTATTTCAGAATTAAATAGGTTAAAATAGGATTTTAGATGATTTATTCCAGAATTAGAATAGTATTAATTAGTTTAACCCATTAGCCACTTTCTAGGATTTTTAGAGTGGGAATTGTATATCTAACTTGTGGTTGTTTGTGCGACGGGGTTCGTGGGATGATGGCTTGATTTGATAGCTTCTAGGCCGGAGTTCATATTGTCTTCAACTTGTGAAATCAATCCATCCAGGAGTTCTGGCAAGTACTTGTTGACACCTTCATGTGCATTTACTTTATATTGTCGTATTTCACTTATACATGCTATCTTCTGTGTCTTGACTGTTACACACACGAGTGTTTGACTATTGATCATGTTTTCTCATTGTTATCTTGATCTTTATCGTGATCGTGTTTTCGTGATTGTGAGGTATGGATATTGGAGGGGTACAATTACTAGGCACGTGGACAAAGCCCAGATGGTATCGTTGGCAACTCTCCCGTTTACGGGGGCGGGCCTTATAACCTCATCGTTCGCCCAAGCCGTCCATGTGTAGGAACGTTGTACTTCTCATGACACGTGCACTACAAGTGTTTATATGAGTCTCTTTACTTTTCATGATTGTTACTTTCTTTATCAGTTTCTTCCATCTCATGATTTCTTGTTCATATTGTTCATTATTTCCATTGATTCTTACTTTCCATGTTTAGTGTTTTATTACTTTATATTGTACTTGTATCATGTTGGTTTAGACTTGTACTTGTTCCAATCCTGACTGGATAACCATTTTTCAGTTGTAGACGACGCGATCTGTCCAGAGGTTTACGGTGAGTATGTTGGAGACACTGACGTCACTGGCGTACCGGGTTCCAGCACTGATGCGAATTAGCATATTTTCTTCCTTATGGATTCGCAGTAGTTAGTAGTTATAGTTATGGAGTCAGTTGTCCATTTTATTTTCTATTATCCGGGTTTGTTCCCGAGACTTTCTGAGTTGTAGTGGATTTTTCATATTTATAATATTGAGACTATTGGATATTTTAGTAATTTTTGCTGGCTTAGTTGTGGATGATGTATATGCGTGTTGTGCTTGTTGTGGACCATTGTTATCATAGACAGCGTACTACCGCCGATGCTGCGGCGTAGGCTGGACTTGGCCACGTACTCGTATCCCAAAATTGGGAGCGGGTCGTGACAAGTTTTTATGGTGGCCCATGCAGGTCAAATTTCGCAAAGACTGCGAACTCGTGGTGGTACTTAAGCTAGTCGTACTACTACGAGCCTGCGAATAGAGTTGAAGTTAGGTGGTTATATCATCCACAAAATAGGAGTTCTAACCTTATGAGTCTATTCTATCTTAGTATCTTATTGTATCTTAATTTGCATCTTGCTTGATTCCGTCCGTGATTTCTTCGATATGTTCGTATCTACCGTTCTAACCATATCCTTTCTTTCCTTTTTGTTCGCAATGGTTGAGACAAGGCGCAGTACGATCCGTAAGGGGAAAAGGGTAGCTAACCCACATGCTACTCCTGAACCCGAGGGATCGACAGCAGAGAGTACCGAGTTCGTAGAGCCTTCTTTAGTTTTAGTTGGTATGCATGCTTAGTTAGTTGTTAGTTCCCTTATGTTCCTAGCCATTCTCTCTCCGTAACTTAGCTTAAGAAATCATTGCTTGTAAGAGTTAGGTATTATATTATGCTATTTGTGAAGTTTGATTTTTGAGGACAAAAATCTTTTAAGGGGGATAGTTTGTAGCATTTGGTTTCCTAAAATTTATTTTCTATTTTGGAGATTTATTTTTTTATTTTTATTTGAGTTATAATCAATTAATCACTAGGATGTTTATTTGGTCGTAAGAATTTTTGCCTAAGACTATAAGTTAGATATAAGAGAATTAGACTGTATATAGTCTCTAGGGCCCCTAGATTGACCCTAGTGTGTTATTTTATTATTTTAGAATTTCTAGGATTTATTGGAGATTTTTAGATAATTTTTATATATTGTTTCATTATTTTCTTATGCTTCTAGGATTTTCTGTAAGAGCACCCGTGAGTATTTTGAGGCCAAATAATTTATTTAGACTCTAGAACCCCTAAAATATTTTATATATTTTTCTAGGAATTTTTAGGAATTTTCTGAGATTTATTTGGAATTTTTAGGGATTTTTCTGATTTTTATTTAATTTTCTGTTATTAAAAACCCTATTTTCTAATTATATTTACCCAGTCAGCCGCAGGGGCCCACCCGTCAGCCACTGAGGCAGTGTGGGCGGGCCCACGTGTAAGTGAGAGGGGGGGGTGCGCTCGGTCTACGAGCCAATAGGAAGCCGAGTCAAACTCGGATTAGCCGCCCCCTAGCCGTCTCCATTAAGGACCATTGGATCTGGGCGGGGCGGGCAGGATGCTGCCACGTGTCCCCGCCCAGCCGCTCAAAGCCTAGCCGACCCCTATATATATATTAATATCTGATTTAGTTTTTCTCAGAAACCCTATAATTATTCAGCAGCTTTTGTGGAGAGTTCAATAGGGATTCTTCGAATTCGCGGAGCGTTTTCCGTCGATCTAGACATCCTTTTCGCGCGCCGTTTTTTTTGTTGGAAGCGTATCGAGGTTAGGTTTCCTATTATATAATTTGTTTTCTGATATTTTGATCTCGAATTTCTGAAGAATTATTTGAGTGTCAGTTGTCCAAAAATCAACACGTCGCACGGTTTTCGAGATTCCGAGCAATCCCGAACTCCGTTTCACGATCCGTTTGAAGTTTTGGAAAGCTGACACTGAGCTCTTCAACATATAATTTCTCCAGAAATTCAAAGTTTCATCTAGTATTTTATTTTGTTTATAGAAGTCAGATTTGGTCAACGGTTCATCGTTTTGGTCATGGTTAGCCATAATGGCGATAACTTTTGACCAAAGCGTGATTTTGCGGCACGGTCGATTCCAGTGCACTCATGGCGCTGAAATATATCATGTAGCACACTCAAACCTTGAATTTATAATGTTTGACTAGTTAGTCAACGGTATGTCTCGGTTTGCGTGCCACGAGTCCCGAATTTGGAACCGTGAATTTCCTTGGCCAAATTTTTGTGTGGAGATTGTTATTTCAGAATTAAATAGGTTAAAATAGGATTTTAGATGATTTATTCCAGAATTAGAATAGTATTAATTAGTTTAACCCATTAGCCACTTTCTAGGATTTTTAGAGTGGGAATTGTATATCTAACTTGTGGTTGTTTGTGCGACGGGGTTCGTGGGATGATGGCTTGATTTGATAGCTTCTAGGCCGGAGTTCATATTGTCTTCAACTTGTGAAATCAATCCATCCAGGAGTTCTGGCAAGTACTTGTTGACACCTTCATGTGCATTTACTTTATATTGTCGTATTTCACTTATACATGCTATCTTCTGTGTCTTGACTGTTACACACACGAGTGTTTGACTATTGATCATGTTTTCTCATTGTTATCTTGATCTTTATCGTGATCGTGTTTTCGTGATTGTGAGGTATGGATATTGGAGGGGTACAATTACTAGGCACGTGGACAAAGCCCAGATGGTATCGTTGGCAACTCTCCCGTTTATGGGGGCGGGCCTTATAACCTCATCGTTCGCCCAAGCCGTCCATGTGTAGGAACGTTGTACTTCTCATGACACGTGCACTACAAGTGTTTATATGAGTCTCTTTACTTTTCATGATTGTTACTTTCCTTATCAGTTTCTTCCATCTCATGATTTCTTGTTCATATTGTTCATTATTTCCATTGATTCTTACTTTCCATGTTTAGTGTTTTATTACTTTATATTGTACTTGTATCATGTTAGTTTAGACTTGTACTTGTTCCAATCCTGACTGGATAACCATTTTTCAGTTGTAGACGACGCGATCTGTCCAGAGGTTTACGGTGAGTATGTTGGAGACACTGACGTCACTGGCGTACCGGGTTCCAGCACTGATGCGAATTAGCATATTTTCTTCCTTATGGATTCGCAGTAGTTAGTAGTTATAGTTATGGAGTTAGTTGTCCATTTTATTTTCTATTATCCGGGTTTGTTCCCGAGACTTTCTGAGTTGTAGTGGATTTTTCATATTTATAATATTGAGACTATTGGATATTTTAGTGATTTTTGCTGGCTTAGTTGTGGATGATGTATATGCGTGTTGTGCTTGTTGTGGACCATTGTTATCATAGACAGCGTACTACCGCCGATGCTGCGGCGTAGGCTGGACTTGGCCACGTACTCGTATCCCAAAATTGGGAGCGGGTCGTGACACTCTCCCCTTGAGAAGCCTCTTTCATATAGGTGACACATTGGAATTAGCTTGAACTGTATCCAGACTTGCGTATTTGCAGTATCTAGCTTTAATGAAAGTAGACCACAGCCCATCTTGTGTCTTCAACTTCCACCATAGCTTCGTTGAGAAGGAGTTGATAATTTCATCAAAGCTTCTATGGCCGAGTCCAACTTCCTCTTACGGTTTTTTCAATTTTTCTCCAACTAAGCCATGTGTGTTTATATATGCCCTCCTTGGAACCCTAGAAAAATTTAGAGAACATCATCTTTAGTTGATTCAAGACTGCCTTTGGGGGATTACATGCTGCCAATGTGTACATAGGTAAAGATGTAAGGACTGATTTGAGAAGCACAAGCTTACCCCCATATGTAAGAAGTCTCTATTGCCACCCTTCTATTCTGTTCCTGATCCTTGAAATGAGGTCTTCAAACATGCTGACATTTTTCTTTCCCGACATCAATAGACAGCCTAGGTATGAAAAAGGCGGGTTGGATGATCGGAATCTAGTGATGGCACGCAATTCAGCCTCTCGAGCAGGAGGAAAGGTTGGATGAACATATAATAAAGACTTGTAAGAGTTGATCAATTGTCCTGAGGCTGCTTTATATCTGACCAACATTGATCGTAAAGCTCTGATCGATGAGACATATCCCGCTGAAAAGATAAGTATATCATCTGCATAAGCGAGATGAGTCATCGTCGGACATCCACTTGGTGAATAAAAATGGTTGAAAGAAGGTATCTCCACCAGTTTCTTGAGACTTCAGGAATAAGCGTCAGCTGCTATGATGAATAGAGCCGGTGATAGCGGATCACCTTGTCGAACTCGTCTAAATCCGTGAAAGAAACCCGATGATTCCCCATTGATAATAGTCAAATACCAGACATTATTGATAAGACGAAATATCATATTTATCCATGTCTCATTGAACCCGAAACTTCTTATGACCTTAATCAAGAAACTCCAGTCAAGCCGATCATATGCTTTAGCCATGTCCAACTTAATTGCCATATTTTCTCCTCTATTTTCGATTCTCATCATGCTCATCATTTCCTGAGCCAGAACTACATTATCAACAATCTCCCTTCCTTTCACAAACCTGCTCTACTCTGGGGAAATGATACGGGGGAGAATGGAGGCTAGTCTATTATCAAGTAGCTTGGATATTATCTTATTCATAACAGTGCACAAGATGATTGGGCAAAAATCAGACCACGACGTAGGGTTCTTCACCTTCGGGATCAGGATGAGAGATGTACTCGAGATGGCTTTGGGGAGGGTAAAACCATCCATGAATAGTTGCACTACCTCCAGAACATCTGCTTCGATTATATTCTAAGATGCAAGAAAGAAATTGGCTGTGAACCCATCTGGACCCCCCCGCACTTTTAGAATCTATGCTTTTGATGGTAGATGTGATCTCCTCCTTCATAAGAGCAGCCGTCAATGCCAAGTTGTCTTCTTCATTAATCAGAGAAGGAATGCAGCTCATTAACTCTTCGTCTGTAACATAAACCGTACTCATGAATTGAGCCGCAAAGTATTCATTAGCAGAGGCTTGAATATCAGGTAATTCAGAAAGGACACTGCCATCACTATTTTTAATAGAATGTATGCGAAGCTTCCTTCTCTTACTGTTGACACATTCGTGAAAATATGTTGTGTTACGATCCCCATCAAAATCCCAATGCAGTCTAGCCTTTTGTTTCCAATATGAGTATAAGAGAGGCGTTGTTTCAGCAGAGCTCGAGCTTTGTGAAGCTGCTCTCGAGTGTAAGCTGAATTGGCTTGTTCAAAAGCTATCTCCGTCGCTAAAACCTCATCTTCAACAGCCTTGACCTGTTGGAAAATATCTCCAAATGTAGCATGAGTCCATGCAGAAAGCACCTTTCTACAAGCTACTAATCTATCAGCCACCCTGACTAAAGCATTAGCATGGTTCACAGAATGCCACACTTTGTCGACCACCTATTGGAATTTAGTGTGTTTCACCCAGAAATCTAAGAACCTGAAGGCTCTTCTACCACGAGAATTGGCCGATTTGAACTTGATTAGCAGTGGCATGTGATCCGATTCATTGCGATTGAGATGTTCTACAACCGAAAGAGGCAGCAGAGATATCCATTCTTTATCCAGTAGCATACGATCCAATCTTGAGCCTTGTTTGTCTCCCTCAGATTTCATCCATGTGAAGGTACTTCCCGTATATGGTAGCTCTGTTAGACCAGTTGTCATCATAAAATTACTGAAGTCATTCATGGCCTGATGGCTCGGGGCTAACCCGCCTGTCTTTTCATCCCTGTTCTTGACATCATTAAAATCCCCTCCTACAGCCCAAGGGATATTATAAGCGGCTTGAATCCCTTGCAGTCTCTCCCACGTCTCAATTCTTCCTTCCTTTGTGTTGTGTCCATGGACGATTGAGATGAGAACTTCTGAGGGCAGTAGATCGTTAGCAAACTGAATAGTGAGAGCTTGGTCGAATGAGTCCACAAATTGCATTGATGTACTAGCCCTAGTAAATATCCATATGTTCCCTCTAGCATTGGATAGCGACTGTTGATAGCCAAGTTTGAGCTGGTCAGCTATTAATTGGTTCGTCGAGACTTTAGGCTCTATGACGGCTACAAGATGAACCTTATTGATCCTGACTAAGTTTTTGATCCTCTTAATCATCATTTTGTTCGCAATACCACGAACATTCCAGATAAGGAAATTAAACATTAATATTTTGTTTGGGGGTACCAGTTGACGAGCTAGTGGACACGGAGCGAAGGATTCTATCTGACGGAGGTGGAGCTTTCTTCTTACGCAACGACGGAGGGGGACGTGATGAAGCCGCTTCTTCTTCTTGGACATTCTCTGTATTATCCGCTGTGGCTATAGCATCTTCTTCGTCAGCTACGTCCGCCCATTTGCGCCCAAGTATCTCTCCTTCTTCAATTGCCTCTGCAACATCTTCTTGAAGAGCACCTTCAGTTGGTTCAAGTATCTCGAATGGGTTTTGGATAACAAGTGTTGCATCACCCCTCGAAGGGGGGGTTAGGAGGAATTAATGTGGGATTAATATCCGAAGGGATGATGCTTTCTGTTGTATGTACCTCCGTACAGTCCTGAGTGGCCTCCGGTTGACGATTAGGGGCATGATTAGTATCCACCTGTGCGAGCTCTTGTTGATGGATGGGATCTTGAGTAGACTCCGGCGCTGCCATTGGATATAAACAATTAGACGCTTTTCCATTAGTTTTCTGCTCCCCTCGAGGCAATATACGAGTGACGTGCAATTGTCCCTCCCTCTGAACAATAATTTCCTTCCATTTCTCTTTTTGTTCGGTTTTGTATTATTTCGTGGAATGACCCTGGTGGCGGAAGGCCGTACAGAATAATGGGGAGGATTCGTATTCAATATATTGCCAGAAGCTTTTATTTCGAGGCATATTAACACGGATCTTTTGTTGCAATGGTTTAGAAGCATCAACCTCAATGAAGACTCTTGCCAGGCTTGGACGAGATAAATCAGCCATTGCTTTATCAATTTTTAGAGGGATCCCTATCGCTTCGGTGATAGCGAAGAGGGCTTCCATACTGGGGTGATGGAGGACTCCTGATTTGGAGAGAAGTCGGGTTCCTATTTGAAGATCCTCATCAGAGCTCGAGCAATGTACCACGTGTCCTTCGAACGAAGATGTAGGTAATCAGATTCACAGGAGGGGCGGATGAGTATATATTTTGCATCTATAAGGCTAGCATTAACGGAACCATCGAAAACAAACTCCACAAGTGCTTTACGGATTTTGTCTTTAGGTGGTCGATAATGAGAGAATTTCCCTACCAACGTAAAACGTAGTGGGGAAGCAAGGGCCGTTTCTTCCTCTTCTGAGAATGAGATTGAGGGAGCACCTTTGAAGGTGGAAACCGATTGAGGAGGGATGAGCGGTGCAGACGATGGTGCCTGGCCTTCCACGACCTCAGCGAAGGATCGATTGGACATGGAACCTTGTGGCCGAAGAGCAGACAAAGGTAGGGGACGACACTACCATCAAGTGGTATGGCAGCCCCGAGAGGGACGCTGGCACGGCCAGTAGCCACACCCGGGTCAAGGGTGGAGAGGGAGGCGCCCTAGGGTTCCGTGTGATATATATATATATATATATATATATATATATATATATATATATATATATATATATATCTTGAATTGAAGCCAGTGGAGACAGGATCCGCATGAAGAGTCCGAAGCGACATGACGACCGTCTAAAAATTGGGTGCGGGGAGATACGATTTAACTAAGCTCGCACGTGCTGGAAAAAAAAGAAAAAATATATATATCTTGAATTTCAACAAAAATTAACTTAGGATAAATATGTGGATAATTGGATCGTGTTAGGCTCAAAAGTCAATAAATGAAATAGAATGTTGACTTTGAGAAAATAATTACATATGGAAATAAATAACTAATAAGGCAGCATAGGCAGGAAAGTTAATTCAAACAGATTCCAAGGTGACTGAGATAGGAGATGTGTAAGTATCTGTCTTCAAAGTATAAATATCAGTTCTTGAAAAGAAAAATAATTGATGTAGGAAGAATAATCATCGAAGCTAAAATAAGTAAAAATCTTCTAATCCTTATTTCACGGATATTCACTATTCAAAGATTGAGAGAAAAATATCAAAGCTAACTTGAGATTAATATATAGATAATTGAGTGCAAAAAATAATTTCTTATGTCCAAGAAAAAATTATAAGTGATACAAACTTATGATATGATGATGTTTATGAAAGGCACACATGATCAACATTAGGTAGAAATGATCAAAGATAATATAAATATAAACTTTAATTTATAACTCTCTAATATTCAAAGATTGAGAGAAAAACATATATATATATATATATATATATATATATATATATATATATATATATATATATATATATATATATATATATATTCATCGGAGCAGCCAGGCTGTCAAACGATGGCTGTTGAGATCTTCCTCAAAAATCTGAACTGACGGATTCATCAGAGCGGAATTTGAAGAGGTCCAACCTTCGTGCAAAGTCTATGCATGGTCCACATCAGCAAATAACAGGCACATAATGTGCAAAAGACCAAGTCTCTGCGTTGGCGCATAGGTCATGTGGGCGCATGGACCATATGGGCGCATAACTTCTCATTCGTGCCTATAAATATGCCTTGAGGAGAGAGAAAATTCATTATCCTCTTTTTTCAAAAACTTTCAAGAGAGTCTTCATTTCTTCTCTGCACGAATCATGTCTCCTAAGGCTGCCAAGAAATCCGCGAAGGGCAAGGAAGCTGCACCGAGCGGTTCTCCTCCTTCGACAGCGTCTCCGCTAGTCCAAGACCCCATTCTGGGTGAGGCTATGCTTCAAAATAATGTCTCGAGCGGTAATTTGTGACACTCAGACTTCTCTCTGCTTGGGCGAATAACCATTGATATGCGCCTAAAGCAACGCACTTCTGTGAGCATTCTTATACGCCCACAGAAGTATGCGTCCACACACTTTGTTGTGTGTTATGCACCCACGTAGAACGCTTCTGTGTTTGAGCACTCTTATGCGCCTGCAAAACTATGCGCCCACATGCTTATTGCATGTCATGTGCCCATAGATAACACATGTGTTTGAAGATTCTTATGCGCCCACAGGCCGTTTGGGCGCATAACAACTGGGCGCATAGAATTTTTCCAGCACTTAGCTCTTTTTTCTGTAGATTCTATGTCTGATTTTTTTCTTCTGTCTTTGCACTTGACATGGTCGTCCCGAAACTCGGTGGAATTCCTCTCAGCTCTGCTCGCCAAGTTCTTGGTTCAAGCTTTGTAACCAACATGGTTAGAAATGTTCAGGCCAAGATCAGCCAGAATCAACCTTCAGTGTGGATGATTGCTATGCTTGAACATGATAAGGTGTTCCTGAAGCAGATGATAAATGATAAAAAGTTCCTGTTAGGAGGGGCGCAGAGTCTTAAGAAGCCGTACTTTTTGCTCGGTGACAGCTTGGGATTTGAGGATGACGAGATGATACGCCTGAGAGACCCTTTGGTGGTCAGGTTGAACAACCAAAGGATATGGTTGCCGACGATGGATCGCCAATATCCTCTCTCAGCATTCACCGATCTAGTTGTGCGGAGGCAGATGAAATAGGACTTAACCCCTGAACTTCATGGGATCGTCTTCAAAAAGATACAGTTTAGCTTCGGTGATCGAAAGAGGGACACTTTTTAGTGTGTCAAGGGCTCCACATCCTATTCCACGAGGGGACTGCATCCTGGTGCCATAACAAACGATATCCCGACCGACCTTCATCCTTATGTTGCCGACACCTTGTCCAATCTGATGATGTCGAAGAATAGGTCGTATCTCATAGGAAAGCTGCGGTTGGAAGGTTGGAGACACCCCATTTCGTTCTAGAGTCACCTCACTGAATGGATGCTTTCAACCTATGAAGCCAAACTGAAGGCTACCGGCCTTTTTCATGCCATTAGAGCCACTCAATATGGCATAAAGATAAATTGGCCCATGTTTATCTCTCTGGCGGAGTTGTTCAATCATCACACCTGTACCTTCTTTACTCCAGGTGGGGAGATGGGCTTGGCTCTCCATGAGATATAGGACATATCGAAGCGTTCTTGAGGAACAGAGCCGTACGAAGAATATGTCCCTTGTGATGAGGAACTCCGGGACCTGGAGAAGGAGAACTCCGAGATAATGGATGTGTATAAGGAGTTATTTTGTCACTTCCTCATCTGTCACAAGATCACAAAGATAGGAGAGACTGAGGGGGCCAATCCCCATACAAGATCTTGGACGAACTATATCTTCGTTCAAGAAGAAGGAGAAGGTCTGGCCTCCTTTTTGATTTGTAAGCCCCTGACGAAATCTGAAATAGAAGAACTGATGACAGATCATGGGGCCACAGATATTGATGAAAGTGGTGATCCTGAAAAGGATTCCCCGATTTACCACTTCTTCCGACAAGCTGAGTTTAAGTTGTCGGAGAAAGCCATGCTGGCGGCTTTTCTAATGATCGGGATCCGCGACTGCATAGTCCCTGATGGCTCAGGGTCTATCAAAAGGATGAGCCAGAGTATGATACTTTCGGCTATAGAGCTGGCATTTGAATACCGGCTTGCCTTGCTTCCTGCAATGGTCTGTGCCATCCAACGGGGCCTGCGAGATTTTGTTGGAAACGCGGTGACCCCTAACGGCAGAATAGACTTTACCCGGACTGAACTCCCCTTTCATTTCCTAATGGGATGGCTGCTACTGCATTGTCCCAAACTGATGAACGCTGGGCCGGTGGTGTACTCTTTGGCCGAAGATGCCTTTCTTCAAAGGTTCTGTGATGCAGACTGGGCTGTTACTGGAGTGCCTGCTTGCAGAAGGGCCTCAAACTTCCTTCAGAACTACGAGTTCTTCAGGATATCCCCTCCATCCAGTAGTGGCAATGCAGGGGATACTTTAGTGGATGAGGGAGCCCATACTACTAGCTTGACCGCTGGGGCATTCCATTGGCTCCAGTCTATTAGGCCCTCGCATCTGGTGCTCAGGAATAGAAATCACGCCTACCTGGAGCCTTATCTATTGAGCCATTTCGTACGATAATTTGGCTATAGTCTGCTTCTTCTGGGTAATCCTAGCCCGCATCTGGAGTCGATAGGCAGCTTGATCGATGAAGCGCGTGCATAGGTTTATTACAATGCTGGATGCACAAAGACAATTTTTACTCTGCCTAAAGATAAGCCTGAGACCCACCTGCTCTATGCTGCTGCCAAATTTTATACTCAAATTAATAACTTTCATCCCCTGTATGATCGTGAGTAGAGTTTGATATTGGGGACCAGGTTTGGCCCCACTCCTGTAATGTGAAACGAGCCCGAAAGACGCCAAAGGGCAGCAAAAAGGAGAGCGCCGCTCCAGCCATTAAGCTGGCCGCAGCACTACGACAGAGAGCTTTTCTTAGGGAGCCGACAGTAACTCTAAAGGAGGATACAGAAGATGATTCTGCTCTCCCTGATCCTCCTTAGAAGAGGAAAGCTTCAACTGAACTGGCCCAAGAGCCGACTTTTAAGAGGAAGTAGAAGACTATTGCCCCATGGAGAGTCAAAGAGGTAGGTATTGGCTCACCTCCTTTAAGAAGATCTTCTCGACAGACTAGAAGAGGTGGAACGGCATCGCGGGCCGTTACCATTCGAGAGGTAGATCCATTTCTAGACTCTATAGTCGTTTTGGTTGAACCACTACTTGTGCAGTCTTCGAATAAAGCTTTCTCACCCTTGTATTTGTCCTTTGCACAGGAACGTGAAGTTGCGATCGAGGCAGGTGCCTCTTCGTCTGAAGGGAGGTAGATCCATTTCTAGACTCCATAGCCATTTTGGTTGAACAACTAATTGTGCAGTCGTCGAATGAAGCTTTCTCACCCTTGCGTTTGTCCTTTGCATGTGACAACAGTGTCCCCTCTTCGTCTTCAACCGACAGATGAAGTTCAGCCTTCCCAGTCAAAGGGGCTGAGTCAAGAGATGACCAGGGCGAAGGCCTAGACTACGATGGCGACCAAAAAGCCAGTCCCTCCTACGATATCTCTTTAGGAGCTATGTCTGAGATCGAGGCTTTAATGAAGGAGTTGGACGAGAATCAAGTTCAATCGGCTCACCCTCCTGCGGGTATGTTATCTTTGCGCTTTACCTCGGATGAGATTTTTTGCCTTCAATTTTGTGTACTCCTCGTGAGGCTGACTGCCATCGTATATTCTCTTATCGATAAGGAGGGAAAACAATATGCAGAGGTAGCCCAAGACACTTGGGTAGGAAAAGAAGTTATCCCTAGTTCCTCTGGGATTGCTGGCTTAAAAGAATTTGTCGGTAAGCCGGCATCGGCTACAGAAAGGGAGGTTGAACAGCGCACTGAGGGGGCTGTTACTGAATCTGCTCCAGGTTCAGCTGGGGCTGTAGAAGATATACAGCCTGATGTTGCCCGGGGCCTTGATGTTGTTCTCCTTAGACAACCTGGGCCTGCTCTTGGTTCCCTTGTAACCAGCGCTGATGACCTAATCCAAGTTGGCGCTGAGCAAGCAGAAGGTACAAAATTATAACTCTTTTGTACACTTTCAGGTTTTTCCTTTCCGTCACTAATAAATATATTATTTCCTTGTCAGGTTCGGCTTCTTGTCAAGCGTCGCTTCCTGGAGCGGAAGATCGCCATCAGGCTTTCTTCCCAATGACCTCTTCCGAAGATGACGAGATGGCCCAAGAAGTCATCAAAGCTTTCTACTCCATCCTGAAAGTGAAGCTTCCTGGAGTCTTGAATCAAAATGCCGCATTTGGACCTACAAAGGCTATTGCTGAATGCCAAGTGACGGCCCTTGAGAGCATCTCCGGCTACGAAGAGCGGGCTAATGGTCTGAGGAAAATTTTGAATGATCTAGAGGACCAGGTGGCCAGATTCCGGGAAACCAAGCAACAGAGTCCAACCTCGCTATTTTTTGAAGAAGACGAGGCTTTGGTTGCAGCTCTTGCAGAGAAGGAAGCTTCTTTCCAAGCAAGGAAGGATGCCCCTGCTAAGGAGATCAGTGAGTTGGCTGATCAATATGAACAGTTCAACGCCGCGAGTGAGGCTCGTATTGTTTTGAAGAATAAGCTGGCCGTCCAGATCACTGAAATGTACAACCACATTACAAAAATCCATAAAGAGATTGCCCAACTGGAAGCCAACTTAAGGACAGTCGCGTCTGAACAGGAAGACTATACGGTTCAGGCTGCTGTGACTGCCATAACTTCAGACCAGTTGAAAGAACAGCTGGTGAAGTTGGAGGGGGAGCATGCGATGTTGATCCCCTTCAAGGATGAAGCCGCTCGATAGGAAAAAGTACGCCGTCGTGCCACTGTCAAGTCTCAGACTGTGATAACGGCTTTAAGGGATAGCATCAATCGGTTATGTACCCCTTAAATCTTCTTTTGTAATTGGCTCATTTGAGCCGTAAAGACTCTTGTATCTTTTTCTTTTCTCTGATTTTTGGGAGACGTTTTTAATAAAAAATCTTTTGGCTTTCGAAACTCATGAATGTAGTTTGTGAAATATCAGAACTAGAGGTAGTGTAGACGTAGTAGGGATATTTCTGGTGGGTATTCTGCTGGGGAATTTGATGTGGAGTTATTATCCGTTTCATACTCAAGATTCTGGAACATAGATAATAAGTTGACAGAAACAGCTAATAGAGGTAGTGTGGACATAATAGCAGGGGATGTTCTATATCTAACCAGAGGTAATATGGACTTGGACGGATATATAACATTAAGTAGGAGTCAGTAGATAATTCAGAGATAATATCGACGTGATTATCTTTGACGAATGTTTTGCTCAGAGGTTATATGGACGTGGCAAGACATTTCTTAATTACTCCGCTGGGAAATAATTATTGGCAAATAGTTCAGACGTAATATGGACATGACCGTTTTCCTAAGATCGAGTTTGGAAAGAGTGCAAACGAAGATAATTTTTAGAGGACCCATTATCCATGGCGTATTCAAGACTCTTGAAATACGGATAATAGTTAGATAATTTTTTGAATCACGTAAATATTGTACTGTATATTTACATGATTAAAACAGGGCATATGTGAACACTGTACATGAAGGTTATGCATAATATTTCTTCAGGAACTTGTCGTTGATTTGCATCATAAGCAAGTCACCATCAGGCTTGGTTAGTCGACACGCACCGTTAGAATACACTGATTCTATAATGAAAGGACCTTTCCATATAGGCTGGAATTTTCCTTTTGTCTTGTCCGTCATGACCATTGGTCTTCTCACTGCTAAGTCCAAATCACCAACTTGAAAGATTCTTTCTTTCACCTTTTTATTAAAGGCTCTAGAAATACGTGCTTGGAATAGCTCAATACGCTTTGAGCTAATAAGTATTTTTTGTCTAGCGCTTCCAGCTCTTGTAGTCGCAGACGATAACTTTGTTCGGTGGTCAAATCACTAGCTAAGGCTACCCGAAGAGTGGGAATCTAGATTTCTAGGGGAAGAACTACTTCACTCCTATAAACCAGAGAGAACGGCCTACTACCTGTTGGAGTCCGAACCATTGTACGATAGGCCCAGAGACATTCGTCGAGCTTCTCATTCCAATCGCACTTGTTTAAAGACATAAATTTCTTAAAAAGTTTGATGATAGTCCTATTGAAAGCTTTTGCCAATCCATTACCTGCTGGATTGTAAGCGGTAGAGGCTACATTCTGAATTCGATTCTTATCGCAGAACCGATAGAATGGATGGCTCGCAAATTGTGGACCATTATCATGGATAATCCTGGGATGTAGGCTAAAGCGGTAGATGATGTGATGTTTGATGAAACTGATCACGTTCAATATCTTTAATTCGATGAGCGGTGTAGCTTTCTCCCGTTTGGAGAAGTAATCGGTTATAGCTAGGATAAACCGATATCCTTTGGAGGAAGACGGGCTGATTGGGCCTATGATGTCCATACCCCATGCTTTAAAAGGCTAATATATTGCCGTCGTATATAGAAACTCTGAAGGTTGATGAATAAAATCGGCATGGAACTGACAAGTCCTACACTTCTTAGCATATTCAACAACATCTGCTATCATCGTGGGCCAATAATAACCCATTCATCTGAGACGATCTTGTAATTTAGGTTCTAGTTGGTGTGCACTACAAATTTCATCGTGAGCCTCACGTAGTGCATGTTTGGCTTCTGTGTCTGATAAACATCATAACAGTAGCCCATCGTAAGAACGTCGGTACAACATTTTGGTAGCTGTATCATAGTAAAATCTGAGGGATCGCCGTTGGATAGACAATGCTTCCTTCGGGTCATCAGAAAGGATTTCGAAGACAGCGTAGTCTATGAAAAGAAATCTACAGTCTTTGATGTCGACGTTCGTCTCTGTTGCATAACTGTAATGAATATGCAAGGCATTTTGGTAGCTATATCATAGTAAAATTTGAGGGATCGCCGTTGGATAGACACTACTTCCTTCGGGTCATCGGGGAGGATTCCATAGATAGCGTAGTCTATAAAAGGAAATCTCCAGTCTTTGATGTCGACGTTCGTCTCTGTTTCATAACTGTGATGAATATACAAGGCATGCATCTTTCGTACAGAATAACTCTCGACCAGACACTGTGTTCGTATGCTGGGTATTGATAGGAACGGTCAAGGAAGCAGTCAGGTCGACTAAAACGTCTGCTTCTATATTCTGTAATCGAGGTACGTGCTCGATGAAGAATCCAGCGAAGGTAGAAGCCAACTTGACCGTCGCTTTGTGATATGGGATGAGATCTTCATGATGAACTTCATAATCCCCTCGAACCTGACTAACTATTAGCTTAGAATCACCATAAGCTTCAAGATAGTCAACTTCCAGTTGTTTTGCCAGTTGATGGCCAATCAGTAGGGCATTACATTCGGCCATATTGTTGGTCCAAGGCTCCATGAGAGAATACGCACGGTGTATAACCAGATGATCGAATAAAACAAGCACGATCCCTACTCTGACCACAATATTTCCTTTAGGTCCTGTTCTTGATGCACCGTCAAAGAACATTCACCAAATGGGGATTTCTTCAGTCACATTGTTAGACTCAACCACTTCATCTACGATTTCATCGTAGAGTTTAGAAGATTATGGCACTGGATGAGCGGTTAAGAAATCAGCTAATACTTGGCCTTTTACTGCCTTCTGAGGGATAAACAACATATTGTACAGAGTCAACAGCATTGCCCATGCAGCTAGACAGGAATTAAGAGAACCCGGTTTAGTCATGAGTATTCTGAGAGGACTAACTCTAGATATGATGTGGATAGTCTGCCCAGACACATAGTGACGTGTCGTCTGGATAGCAAATACCAGTACAAGACATTTTTTTTATGGGTGTGTATCTGTGCTCGGCACCAACCAATGTGCGGCTGAGGTAGTAGATTGCCTGTTCATGATCGCCTTCATTCATATCGCCTTCATTCATTTCAGCTAATAGGGCGCCAAGAGAATGATCCATAGCGCAGACATATAACAAGAAAGGCTTTCCGACTGTTGGGGCCACCAACACTGGGGGCTTGTGAGATACTTCTTGATGTCGTCAAATGCACGCTGATATTGTTCAGTCCAGATGAAAGATACTCCTTTCTTCGTGAGCTGAGTAAACGGTTGACACCTTCCAGAAAGATTTGAAATGAAACCTCTGATGTAGGCTAACCTTCCTTGGAGTCCGCGTAGCTCTTTGAGATTTCTTTGAGGACGCATATCGAAGATAGCTTTAACCTTCTCCCGGTTAAGATATATACCCTTTGAAGTGTTAACAAAACCAAGGAACTTGTCGCTGGAGACTCCCAGAAAAGACTTGGTTGGATTCATCTTGAGTTGGTGTGTATGCATCAGTTCGAACACCGTTCTCAAGTCTTGGAGGTGGTTGCCCTTGAGATGACTTTTAACTGGAATATCATCTACGTAGCATTCCACTGTTTTGCACAAATGATCGTAAAAAATTGTGGTCATAGCTCGCTGGTATGTCGTACTCGTATTTTTCAATCCGAAGGGCATCACTGTATAGCAGTATACCCCCAACGGTATTCGAAAAGATATGTGTTTCTTATCATCGGGGAACATCTTGATCTGGTTGTAGCCTGAGATCCCATCCATGAAGGACATTCGCTCAAAGCTACAAGTATTGTCGATCATTACGTCGGTGATCGGTGAGAGAACTCATCTTTTGGCATACAGAGTTCAAATCACGATAATCGATATAGACTCGAACTTTACAGTTCTTTTTCATGGCCAAAACAATGTTAGCGACCTAGTCAGGGTGTTGGTCTTCGCGAATGAACCCACTTGAAATAAGCTTTTTGACTTCACCCTCGATGGCCTGCATGATATCTGTTCGGAACCGCCATTGCTGCTGCTTCACTGGCTTAGCTTTAGACGAGATATTTAGATGGTACATATCAACTTTAGGGTGCAAGCCTGGCATGTCTTCATAGCTCCATGCAAACACGTCAATATATTCTCTTATAAGCTGTATAAGTGTAACGCCCCAGTCCCAAAATACGTAGGACTATGAACGTAGCATGCCAGCTACATATATACGAGATGTACTCCAATACGTGGAGATCTCGTACACATACATAAGTTGTACTGCGAATAATTTTAACAAACAGTCACAAGTAAAATCTATATCTCATCCATACAAAATATAAATTAAATAGTATCTCATGAATCAAAGTAAATGTCAATATTCAGCTGTTGGCCGGGCCGAGACAAATCCACTACTGTCGCTAGAATAAACTGAAAGAAAATAGAATCCAACCTCTAAGATAAATAGAATAAGAAAACGATGACTAAATAGGCTCCTCGACCCAATAGGGGCAGTTGTGATCAGAAGGTACAGCTCGCTATTCCTACGGAAAGTCCTGCACATCTATACCTGAAGAAAACAACAGGTCCTAAGAGGGACGTAACAATATACAAAAAGAACATGCCACATAAAATGAATATAAACTGCTCAATAATAATAAGTCAAATCAGATCATATCAAGGTTCAATACACCACAATTAAATTAGCATACCATCCCCCCAACCAAACAAGGATAGGAGATGGCACACTAACCCATGATGAAGTACCTTTCCAAGTCATGAATCTAATATGGTATCCGGATCACAACAAGGTTCAGTACCTTCTCATCGGAGTAGTGAGCCACACCTACAACCAAACAAGGATAAGATATGGCAAACTAGTCCGCGACAAGTTACTATTCCAAGCCACGATTAGATATAAGTACGCAAACCAAGAGTACTCATACCTAACGGATAAGGGTGCCTAACCATTCTAAGTTAATGCAGTTTTAAGAACAACCTCCAACGCATGGGCCCTGGCTAAAATAGGATCGACATGGTCCCCTTTTGGGGTACCAGGGGCCTCAGGCATAACCGTTCTACGAACGTTAGTGGCTAGCAGTAAATAAGGGGCCGTCAACCAGTATCTCCGGTGGAGCGTACGGTCACAAGGGAAATATGTAAAGTAGCCCATACACTAAGGAAATGTCCTTTCCGTCCAATGCCTATATGTTGTATCCACAACACGTATAACCTCTATTAACCGCTAAGTCAAACTAAGTAATGTAACCTCTATTAGTGGTTAATCCTATCGCACGGCTTATATGTATTGTTGGCCAGCCAATCATGCATGTTCGAGTCCTATATGTGACTCACCTTCGTGGTACAAATGTTTCAAGGCCTATAAATGCAACACAACAAGGCAGTCCCTTAACTCTAGGTTTCAATGTGTAATAAGTAAATAAATAGCAGGAATATAACTTTATTTAAAAAAAGTAACATAGTTTACTTTGCAGAAGAAAATATTGAATAATGCATGAATATAAGCTAAGTAAATAAATAGCTTGTGGCAAGGTATCTTACCTGGGGGTAGTGTGCAGAATGACGACGCTTGATGACTCAAATCGTCAGATTAGGGAAGCAATGAAAGCCAAATTTTATGAACGACCTCGGATGCTGAAATAAACATCACGAAAAGTTTTGGCATAAAAGAAATATATAGGAAATTCCTATCCAAAAGTTAAATTCTGGAACAGTAGCAAAATCATAATTTCGAGTCAAAACGATGTCCGCCATTGGACCCATTTTGTACCGAAATGCATGCCAGAACCTACGGTCTCTAAAGTCATCAAACTATATGTCTACGGGTCCGGTTTGAGGAGATGAACCCAAACGTATGTCCAAAGTTGGATTCCGATGGGCCGTGCACAATTTTGTCCGTTGGATCGGGTCGTAGGCCCGCCAAATAGGTGTTTCGATCGACCTTCTCAGAATTGGACCAAACTTGGCACACAAGACCAGGAAAATGATTCGATCCTGATGGCGTAAGTTTCGTGTCGATCCGACTAACGTGCACAAAGTAATTAGAAAATTTGTAAAGGGGTCGATACGGTGAATTTCGATGGATACGCATCAAATTCGTCGCACACACGCAACCAATTCGAATTCCATAAAAGCCCACATGTTCGTGAAGTCGATATGCACCGTTCGATGCTTTCGGTTCACGACCATGTCGCCTAGTTTGACGGGACGTACGACGTATTGGGAAGTTTTCTAAAAAATTCACAGTTTTGACATGGTTTTTCTCAAACTTTAACGTATGAAATCTTTGCAAGCAGTGGGTTATAAGTTGATCTAAGGTTTGAAGTCCTATAATTGTTTTAAAACTCTGTTCATAAAATTTTCAAAAATTTTTGTAATAGGATGATCATGATCTAACTGATAACATGGGAGGTTGGACTAGTTGTTCTGTTTTGTTAAGATGTGGTTTTTCTTCGACCTCGCGTCGAGTTTTCCAACTTTTCATTGGGTTATATCCTAATCCAGTTACTGGGATCTCGAGAGGGTTATATTTGATTTCTATAGGAATAACTAGATCGAAAACTAATGCTAAATCGAATGAGAAATAACACAAAGAAAAGAGTACCTTGTATTCGTGTGTAACAGAGCTGTGCTCTATTTTTCGTCGGGAAAGGAGGGTGCGGCGGTGCTCCGGCGGATGCACGGCGGTTGCAGGCGATCGAAGGAATGTGTGTAGGGATCATGGTCGTCGAGGTTGTACTGGATTTTGAGGGTTTAGGATTTTCTTTGAGGAATTCTCTTGGTTTCGAGAGGTATTGACTGATTGCAGCTCCTTTAAATATCTTATCAATTAAATCCTAATTTGAACTAGGATTTGAAATCAGTTTGGTGAAAATCTGGAAGAAAATATCATGAAGATTATATCGGCGAAGATTTGATTGAATTTGAGGGAGATTTGGAAAAGATTGGGTCGATCTCATATCCCTTCTGGCTCGAGTAAGGGTCGGAAGGGGATTACTGAGGAACGGGGGTCGGGACCTTAGCATTACTGTTCCTACGTGAACAGTAATACAAGGGGGGTTGTTTTATTCTCCTTCTTATTTTTTTATAAATAAACCGTATACAGTACCAGGTGGTTTATCAATATGCAAAAGTTTACATATATATCTATATATATTTTTTTTCTAATTTCCTGAAATTCAATAAATGTTTTTCAAGTATAATTATATATGTATATATCTATATATTATCAACAAATATTGTTTATCAGTATAGATATATATAAATATATGTATAACTTGGTAGACATGCTTGTACCCAAGAAAGTATATGATAGTTTATAAAAATATTTAAAACTACCTAAATATATAATATATTAATTGCTTTCATTTTGAAGCCTATTTTATAAGTAATACCTTTATTTTACTATCCCTTGATTTTTATAAAACTAATTTGTTAACCAATTAATAAATAAATAAAATATGAAAACACCATAGAATTTAATATATTTTAACAAAATTTTATAATAAAACTTTAAAAAATATGGGGGTTTACATCCTACCAAACTTATAAAAATTTTGTCCTTGAAATTAAAATAAAACGTAATATATAAAAATAATGAAGCTGAATACAAGGAAAGAATAAGTGGATCAATTCGTAACTTGGTTTCCGTAAAGCATGAGAGGGTAACTATAGAAGGTATCCAAACTAACAATGTATTCTACTTGTTAGGGTGTTCTTCGTCTTAAATGGGTCATGGGTACCTAGCAGTTCGAGGGAGTGGGTTGGTATTGTATGGTTGAGTTCAAATGGGACTAAAATGGCATCCGTGGTTTGTTAAAGGAATAATAAGTCGTACATGCGGTGTAATTGAAATGGAGCACCAGAAGGTGTGTTTGTGTGGGTCATGCATGTCATAAGCGTAGAGTGACTAGTCTAGTTCATGAGGGTGAAATTTGTTGGAAAGAAATTGCTAGGGTCGTGCTCCAAATATCAAAGTCACTATAGTAGCATGAAAATGATACCGATAGAATTTGACGTTAATAACCACTTAATTTATTAACCCAATTCGGACAAAATGCGTCAAATTCAAAGAGGTATACTTAGAGATTGAATGATTCTCTCTTCTATAGCATGCTAAGGTTATCGACGGGGTCACATATTTTTAAGGAACATCATGCAAGAATAGCTAACAGATTGGTTATAGATTTCTATTTGGAGTAAGTCTGCTAGTCTATGATCATAAAACTTTCTGATGGCGTCTAAGATAGTGTTTATGCATTGGTGTTGACAACTACTAAATCATAATAGGGTGAGGTATTATGTTATGCATACCAACTAACTAGTGAATGTGGGGTTTTGGTACTAATCATGACTAATAAGACAAAATAATGTAACTAGGGTAATACATGCTAGATCTTCAATCTCCGGATGAGTGTCTATCACGTCTATTGTAAATGCTTGCCCATGTCTTTGTCTATCCATCTCCTGTCTAAACCGAGCTGCCCGGTCGGGTAAGGGTGGTCCTCTTTGATATCTTTGTGATGCTCTAAGTTCCGGCCTTTGCATCTGCGACTGAGCTAGTGTCGAAGTATATAATGTTGGTTCTTGGATCTGCTGATGGGGTGCTAAGGCAAGTTGTCCAGGACAATCCTTAACTTTATGCTGTACTGATCTACATTCCAAACACTGGCCCAACCGAATACGATAATCCCTCTGAATGTGCCCTTGTCTTCCACAGAAATGACATATAGGCCTCTCTCGAGCCTCGTAGGGCCCTGCTCTCTTCTGCTGATATGTCATGGGACGTCTAATAGGTCCACTATGGTCAACTCTAACTGGTCTGTGCATTAGGGTATGACAACTCTGGTTATGCTGTGTCTCCTTTTGGAGGAGCTCCTGGCTATGTGCTTCCTCCAAAACAGCTGTATGAGAGACTCGAGACTGTGTAGTAGTATAAGGCCTGAGCTCAGGTGCAAACCCTCGATGAAATCTTCTCGCTCTCTCCTGCTCCGTCAGTATCAATGCCGCACCAAATTTACTTGGGCGGCTGAACTCTGCGTCGTAGTTATCTACGGACATGTTCCCTTGCTTTAGATGTAGGAACTGGTCGTAGAGAGCGTCTCGAACGTGAATGGGGAAAAATCTTTCATAGAAGAGGTCGTAGAACTCCTTTTATGTGCTTTCAGTGCCTAGTCGTCGTTCTTCACCCTTCCACCATTGATGAGCATTGTCTTCTAAGTATAAATCTATTGCTGTCATCCAGTCATGTGCTTACAACTGAGATGCCTTCAAGTATTTCTCCATGCTGATAAGCCATACGGAAACTTCTAAAGGACTCTCGGTGCCCTTAAAATGCTTAGGCCCCATGTCGATGAAATACGTAATAGAGCCCAGATAAGGTTATGGGGCTGGTACAAGATTTGGTACTGGGCTGGTGATGGAGGTCTAGTTAAGTAGGTTATCATGCTCTGCCTCAACAGTTCCAATTGTTGCCACTGAGATTGTAGCATAGCATACATAAACTGGGTGGTTGGGTCCGTATCAGTCGGAAGTGGGGGCATCTGAAGTCCAGGCTGTGGTGAAAACTGTTGAGGAAGTGGTGATGGTACATACTCTCTTGGGTATACTGCAGTAGGCTGCCCAACTTGGCTGACTGGTGTACTTGAGCCTCTTGCTGAATCGTCGATGGGATCGTAGTATCCTGCTACTGTTCTAGCTGATACGGGGTCACCGGCGTCATTGGAGAAACCTGTTCCTCCTGGGTAATCGCACCACCAGATGTGATGGCAGGCTATAGGTGTGTCCGCTGTGTAAAGTCATATTGCTGGCACGAAGATAAGAGCAATATTAGAATAGATTCAGATAGGTTGCAAGTCAAGCAATTGAAAGGGAGTTTAATAAGGAATTCAAAAATGTCAACAACTCGTGGATGAGATCCTAGAGGGTGAATATGTTAAGCTAACCATATCTCAATCCAGGTAAAAATCATACGAAAGGCGAACCAAGTGTACTATAGTTAATCAGACCATCATACATCGGTTCTGATAGACAATATGCTAGTGGGGTACCTCCATTAACATATATGCCATGAATAAGCTTGATAAAAACTAAGCTTACAAAACTAGGCAATATTAGCAGCATTGGTCGAGATAGCAAAATATAAGTATGCTAGATAATGATTACAGAAAATGTAATAATTCAAGTTTCTCAAGAGTGTAAGTTTTGTTCGATATTCGTGCATATGCAGTCACCCTACAGTCTTTATGTCTAAGGCCTTGGTTAAGGTCGAAGGGAATATTAGGTCGTGAGTTATTCTACCCAACTTATAAAGGTCAACTAGTAGTGTGATTGAATGGTGGAATACGACTACCTAGTACGTATGAAAGAGGGATAAGGATTTACGGAAGAATACTTCAAGTAAGAAGAAAATCAAGATTGTCAGTTGTGGGTTCGAAACGGAAACAAGAAAGAATGTCATGTATGTGGATGAGATCCTAAATTTTTAATCCTATACGCAGTCTCACATAGGTACAATAACGTAACCGAAGTGATAAACTTGACCTGCATGGGCCACTACAAAAACATGTAATGCCCCAGTCCCAAAATACATAGGACTAGGAACGTAGCATGCCAGCTGCATATATATGAGATGTACTCCAATACATAGAGATCTTGTACACATACATAAGCTGTATTGTGAATAATAATAACAGACAATCATAGGTAAAAGCTATATCTCATCCACACAAAATAGAAAGTAAATAGTATCTCATAAATCAAAGTAAATGTCAAAATATAGCTGTTGGCTGGGCGGAGACAAATCCACTACCGGCGCTAGAATAAACTGAAAGGAAATAAAGTCCAACCTTTAAGATAAACAGAATAAGAAAACGATGACTAAATAGGCTCCTCGACCCAATAGGGGCAGTTGTGATCAGAAGGTATAACTCGCTCGAACGTGAAGGATAAGTCTATACCGGAGCCATACTCCTGCAGAAAGTCCTGCACATCTATACCTGGAGAAAAGAACATGTGGAAAGTCCTGCACATCTATACCGGAGCCATACTCCTGCAGAAATTACCAGGTCCTCAGAGGGACGTAACAAGATACAAAAAGAACATGCCACATAAACTGAATATAAACTGCTCAATAATAATAAGTCAAATCAGATCATATCAAGGTCCAATACACCACTATTGAATTAGCGTACCATCCTCCCAACCAAACAAGGACATGAGATGGCACACTAACCCATGATAAAGTATATTTCCAAGTCATGATTCCAATATGGTATCCGGACCACAACAATGTTCAGTACCTTCTCATCGGAGTAGTGAGCCACACCTACAACCAAACAAGGACAAGATGTGGCAAACTAGACTGCGACAAGTTACTGTTCCAAGCCACGGTCAGATACAAGTAACCAAACCAAGAGTACTCATACCTAACGGATAAGGATTCCTAACCATTCTAAGTGAGTTTTAAGAACAACCTCCAACGCATGGGCCCTAGCTAAAATGGGATCGGCATGGTCCCCTCTTGGGGAACCAGGGGCCTCAGGCATAACCGTTCCACGAACGTCAGTGGCCAGTAGTAAATAAGGGGTCGTCAACCCGCATCTCCGGTAGAGCGTACAGTCACAAGAGAAATGTGTAAAGTAGCCCATAAGCTAAGAAAATGTCCTTCCCACCCAATGCCTATATGTTGTATCCACAACACATATAACCGCTAAGTCAAACTAAGTCATGTAACCTCTATTAGCGGTTAATCCTATCACACGGTTTATACGTAATGGTGGCCAGCCAATCACACATGTCCGAGTCCGATATGTGACTCACAACTTCGTGGTACAAATGTGTAAAGGCCTATGAATGCAACACAACAAGGCGGTCCCTTAACTCTTGGTTTCAACGTGTAATAAGTAAATAAATAGCAGGAATATAACTTTATTTAAAAAAAGTATCACAGTTTATTTTGTAGAAGAAAATAATGAATAATGCATGAATATATGCTAAGTAAATAAATAGCTCGTGGCAAGGTACCTTGCCTGGGGGTAGTGTGCAGAATGGTGACGCCTGATGACTCAAATCGTCAGAATAGGGAAGCAATAAAAGCCAACTTTTACGAATTACCTCGGATGCTGAAATAAACATCACAAATAGTTTTGGCATAAAAGAAATATATAGGAAATGCCTGTCTAAAAGTTAAATTCTGGAACATGGGCAAAATTATAATTTTGGGTCAAAATAATGTCCGTCGTTGGACCCGTTTTCCACCGAAATGCGTGCCAGAATCTACAGTCTCTGAAGTTATCAAACTAAATATCTACAGGTCTGATTTGAGGAGATGAACCCATCCGTATGTCCAAAGTTGGATTCCGACAGGCCGTGCAAAATTTCGCCCATTGGATCGGGTCGCAGGCCCGCCAAATAGGCGTTTCGATCGACCTTCTCAGAATCGGAACAAACTTGGCACACAGAACTGAAAAAATTATTCGGTCCTGATGGCACAAGTTTTGTGTCGATCCGACAAACGTGTACAAAGTAATTAGGAAATTTGCAAAGGGGTCAATACGGTGAATTTCGACGGATACATTTCAAATTCGTCGCGCACACGCAACCAATTTAAATTTCGTCAAAGCCCACACGTCTGCGAAGTCGATACGCACCGTTCAATGCTTTCGGTTCATGACCACGTTGCCCGGTTTGACGGGACGCACGGCATATCAGGAAGTTTTCTAATTTTTTTTTACAGTTTTGACGTAGTTTTTCTCAAACATTAACATATGAAATCTTTGCAAGAAGGGGGTTATAAGTTGATCTACAAGAAGGGGTTTGAAGTCCTATAATTTTTTCAAAACTCTGTTCAAAAACGTTTAAAAAAATTTGTAATAGGATGATCATGATCTGCCTGATAACATGGGAGGTTGGACTGGTTGTTCTGTTTTGTTAAGATGTAGTTTTTCCTCGACTTTGCGTCGAGTTTTCCAACTGTTCATTGGGTTATATCCTAATCCAGTTATTAGGATCTTGAGAGGGTTATATTGGCTTCCTATAGGAATAACTAGATCGAAAACTAATGCCAAATCGAATGAGAAATAACGCAAAGAAAAGAGTACCTTGCGTTCGTGTGTAACAGAGCTGTGCTCTATTTCTCGTCAAAAAAGGAGGGTACTGCGGCGCTCCGACGATTGCAGGGCAGCTGCATGCGGTCGAAGGCACGCGTGAAGGGATCAGGGTCGTCGGGGTGCACTAGATTTTGAGGGTTTAGGATTTTTTTTGAGGAATTCTCATGGTTTCGAGAGGTATTGACCGATTGTAGCTCCTTTAAATAACTTATCAATTAAATCCTAATTTGAACTAGGATTTGAATTCAGTTTGGTGCAAATTTGGAAGAGAATCTCATGAAGATTACATCGGCGAGGATTTGATTGAAATTGAGGGAGATTTAGCGAAGATTGGGTCGATCTCATATCCCTTGTGGCTCGAGTAAGGGTAGGAAGGGGATTACGGAGGAAGGGTGGTCGGGACCTTAGCATTACTGTTCCTACGTGAACAGTAATGCATGGGGGGTTATTTTCTTCTCCTTCTTAATATTTTATATATATAAACCATGTACAGTACCAGGTGGTTTGTCAATATGCAAAATTTGACATATATATATATATATATGTATATTTTCTAATTTTCTGTAATTCAATAAATGTTTCTCAAGTATAATTATATATGTTTATATCTATATATTATCAACAAATATTGTTTATCAGTATAGATATATATATATAAATATATGTATAACTTGGTAGACATGCTTGTACCCAAGAAAGTAACAGATAATATATAAAAATATTCAAAACTACCTAAATATATAATATATTAATTGCTTTCATTTCGAAGCCTATTTTATAAGTAATAATTATTTTTTACTATCCCTTGATTTTTAGAAAACGAATTAGTTAACCAATTAATAAACAAATAAAATATGAAAACACCATAGAATTTAATATATTTTAACAAAATTTTATAATAAAATTTTACAAAATATGGGGGTTTACAATAAGAGATTGTCGTTCTTCACTAGACAGACTTTTGCATATAATGATTGGCTTAAGAGATGATTCATCTCCTAAATTAACTTGGACGACTTCGTCTCCAGTAGGTGGTTTACGCTGTTCAAAACGTAAATCCCACCTGGTATCCATCTTTTGAGCCTATTATTCGAGCTCGATTGATTGGACTTCTTCTACAATTTGGTCAACTGATACCTTATTGACGGATAGAGTTGCTTTGAACATGTCTCCAATGCTGGAGTCTGAATCCCTGAGGCAGGAATCCGAAGAATGAGAACAATGATCAACTTCAACGTCTGATCCTTCAGGAGTTGTTGGAGGAGTAATATAACCCAAACCAACACCGTTTCGTTGATAATAGTTCTCGGGTTTGCCAGAAGGAGCAAAGTAACATATTGGCAATCGTCGCCCTTGACCATATTTTAGTTCCTGGTCGCTTTTTATATCAAATCCCATGTTCTGGATGATATCCTTTGCCTGCCAACTATATCGGTAAAGCTGCATTTTACCTGAATTATAGTCGGCTTCATTGTTGTAATCGGAAGTAATAAAGTCCTGAACGAACTTTCTTTCACCAATTATTCGACCGAAGATGATTAGTTCTTTACCCTTCTTTTTAGCTGGAATGATGAAGTAGTGGATATCTTTTGGCCAGAGTTTTTCCCGCAGACAAGGCATCGTGACCAACATACAGAGATATTGTCCTATGCTATGCTCTAGGGCGTACAACGTATCTATGTACTGGTTTACAGATTGGTAGACATCAGAGTAATTCAAAGATAAACCTTTACTCATAAAGTATGCAAGTTCTTCTTCAGGGATAACATCATCCACTGAAGGTACATTATTTTGAGTATTGATATACTCATTGAGGGCATCATTGTCTGGAATAGGAGTCACAGACTTGGTTAAGTTCACCATATAGGGTAACTCATCTGGATTGGGAGGATGGACTGTAGCAGGTTCCACCCGAGTCGTTTTGCGCAGATTGATGGTCAAAGGTTTGACAATATCATGATTATTTTTTTGACCGGATTGTGAGATATTTTGGAGTACTTTTTGGAGTAGTACATCCTTTGACTTGGATAACCAGGGGACTATCACTGGCGGATGAATTAACTTCAGCTTCATCGTAAGCTTCGTTGCCGTCATCCTTGGGAGACTGAGATTGATAAAGTACCAAATCACCATAGTAGGCTTCAATACCCTTAAAAGGATTAACATCGACAAACTCCGTCTTCACGATGCCATCACAGTTGACGTACTTAAAGTACTGGTGAAGGGTAGAAGGGACAATCATGTTCTCGTGTATCTACGGACGTCCCAACAAGATATTGTAGGACACATTGGCATCAATTACATAGAAAGCAACCTCTGTTCGGAGATCACCAATCTGGCACTAGAGATGGATCTTGTCTAGAGGGTGACTTCTCCCAGCATTGAAAGCCATGATAGTTGTATTGGTTGCAGACATCTTGTGCAGAGGGATCCCTAAAATTTGGAGTAAAATTCTAGGGATGATGCTGAGAGAGGAACCTGGATCGATATGCATCTGATCCACCTTAATCGCCCTGATATATCCTGTATAGTACATAGGTCTACCATGACGATTGTTTTTGAGCAGCATGTCCTCTTGTGAAATGGTGATTTGGATACCACTTCTATAGTGCTATAGCAGTGAGACAGGAGACTGGATCTTCAGCGGGGGCTTTGACTTCAGTGAGATAAGTGTCGGCATGTAGTAATGCCTCATTTAAAGCTTTACGCATCTCTTTGGAGAGCCGCAGTAGATCGAACAAAGATAATCTGGCGGGGTATTTTCCAGTTATTCTAGTATGTCAAAGTTGTAAGGACGATCCATGCCTTTGGGAGTTGGAGCCTTCAGAGACTTGTCAAATCGTGTCTCCTTCTGCTTAGCTTTGTCGGTAGTTGAGAACTTAGATGGACCAGCTTCTGAACTTGTGGCGGCAGCAGGAGTTTGAGAAGGCACTACGTCTTCTTGTGCGGGGTCATAAGTCTGCAGGTAAGTCTTTCCGGATCGCGTCTCGCCAGATAGAACTTCGTAAATAGGAGAAGACACCACATGGCATGACTTGTATTTCTTGTCCCTCTTTACTTTGGATGACACCACCCTCTGCGTCATTTCTTACAAAAAGTCTGGGTGGACCCACATGATCTAACCACGTTTTGTCGTGAGCGGCACCAAGTTGATGTTGAGTCGCGAGCTGGCGGCAGGTTGACGACATCCATTACTATATTGGGGATTGGGACTACGTCGTCTGGAACTTCTATGGAAGAAAAGTCACCAAATTGAAAAGAGAACATGTTAGAAGACACGACCTTGTCGTCAACTTCAAGGTTGATAACATGACTGTCGATAAGCTGTTGTATCTTTTTCTTTAGGATGATACAATCCTTGGTAGAATGGTGCACGTACTGGTGATAAAAACAGTACTTGGGGTAGTTGAGTTGGTTTTCCTCAACATGACGTCGTGGTGGAAGCGATGTCAGTTTATTACCCTTCATCAATATGTGAAAAATGGTAATAACGTCATCTTCGTCAAAGGAGAAAGTCTCATTGGATTTGTCAGTAGCGTCCTGAGAATTGGAAGCTCCCTTGGAAGTATCGACCTTCAAGACTTCTTTCTCTTTATCCCCACGGATAGGGATAGTTTGGGGGTGCTTGCTTTTGTCTTCAGATTTGAGTGTCTTCAACCCCAGTAATTCCAGATTGGGAACATCATTCTTAACAACATCAGCAGCCCCGATGAAAGTGGGCCATGTATCATACTTATGTATACCCTGACAGAACTTCACTGTAGGAAGGAAGTTAGGCTGACAAGTATCCATAAGCTATGAGTCTATTATACCGAAGGGCATCTTCATTGCTATTTGCCTGAAGCATTCGATGAAAGAAATAACAGACTCACTCCTCCTCTACTTGGTCTCGATGAGGGTGGACATACTAACATGCGTGCCACTCTCATAAAACTTGTTGAGGAATAACCTCTCCAAGTCTTTAAAGGAGTTAATGCAAATGTCAGGTAGACCGTACAACCATTCAAAAGCTACCCCCCGCAAGGTGCTGATAAATAGCTTTGACAAGAATGCATCGTCTCTTGGTAAGTGCAGAGTCTGCGTGTTGAAGTATGTCATGTGTTCGCGAGGAAAACTCATCCCGTCAAACGAATTTAGCGTCAACGGCTTGTAGTTAGGAGGGCAAGTGGCATTCTCCCATTCAGGGGGATAAGGTTGAGATATCCCCATATTCTGAAGCTCGTCATTATGTGAGATAGTATCGAGACGGGCAACAAGAGAATCAATTGCATCCTGCTGGCTGAGCAGATATCGAGAAACGGCTACCGTACGGTTGTCAAGTGTCGTCAACGAAGGACCACCTCCAGCATCCACGAGATTTGAAGGAGCTGCAACAGAATGGTACTCCCTTTGTGATGAAGGAGGGTTGTTACTATGAGCCGGATTAGCGTGTGCTGAGACATTCGGTTGAGGTAGAGGAACAACCCCAGCAGTTTGGACCGCCATGATATTGGTAAGCATATCAGTGATCTTGGCAAATTCTATTTCAAGACTCTCCAGCCGCTTGTTGGTCTTATCATTGGCTTCTTCAGGTCTCTCTCCATCCGCTATGTACGTAGATAGCATATGAGGATGAATAGAGGAGACAGTACAACTGGTGCTAATACTGTCTGTCTTTGTGTCACGACCCGCACCCTAGAGTTAGGACACGAGAACGTAACAACGCCCAGCCTACGCCGCAGTGTCGGCGGTAGAACGCTGTCCTAGGTCTCAATGCATCTAACAGTATAAGACTAAACAGTTTATACTCCCCGAATGGGGGTGACATAGCAGAATGTAAACTCAATCACATCTAAGGTAGAGCATAAAGGAAGATAGATAAATCATGAAATCGAAAAGTGATACAACAGATAGAAGTCTAAGTGTCTAAGATACAAACTCAGAATACATCTCAAAACCCAAATACAGTAATCCATAAATACAACTCAAGATGACTGAAAATAAACTATAAGCAAAAACCCTAGCTATCTATGCAACCTCTACTGTCTCCTCTAGGCTAGCAGGCAACCTCCAGGCTATCTGTAAAATTTATCAACAGGTCCAGTCAGGACAGGAGCGAGTACAATACATCTCAACAGATCATAGCAGGTTAGAAAATATAATTATGCAGTAAAGTAAGATACAGGTACTGAAAGAAATATAGTATGTAAACAGAGAGAGAACTGTAATAGAAATATCTACTATATATAGAGAACTAACAGTGGCTAGTGAGTCAGAGTACAATATAGACATGTAAATGGCATAGGAGATTCTGATGCTACACTATGGAAGAGATTCTGATGCTACACTACTTGGGTAGTATTCACATGTCTACTTCTACTCCCCCGTACCCCCAATCAATACACAAGGATCCAACCAAGTTATGTTATGATTCCACGCAAAGACCCCGAAGGGTGATACATGGATGTCCCAAAAATAGGGATTCTAGGAGATTCTAGGATACCCAGTGAATGGGATAAGAGATTCTAGGAGACTCTGTGATCATAAGAGTATATGTCACAAGTGATCAAAGAACCTGTGAAGCATAGTGATACGACATGTAAGTAAAACGCACAGAACATGTAGTACATGATGCTCCCTAAGGATAACATCTCAAGAAGGGATCCGTATAGTACCAATCCGTGTGACCAACGTGACAGTACAAGTAAAGTAATTTAATGCAGGAATAATTCTAAGCAGGATATGAAATGATCAGAGAATGTACTCGCCTGATATCTGAATGTCCAAGGTAAAGATACTGTCCGAGGAGAGGTGTCTGGCTCCTAATTAGAACAGCACAAGTCACAACATGTCCAGAAGGGTAATATAAAGCACTACAATGCATTCTACATGAATCTAGGTCAAACTAGGCCAAAGTCAACCCTTGGTCAACTCTGGTCAACTGCACTAGTCAAACTAGGTCAAACTAGGTCATGTCCTAACCCAGCAAGTCTTACTAGGCCTAACCAAGACTATCCTAGCAAGCACACATCAATACAAGGCTATACAAGCCAACATACACCCAACTCTATATAGCATGCAATTATTCAATACTCAAATAGGCAAGAATTTACATTGGATATACACTAGGTAATCTATTACTTTAAGCTATATATGTCTACACATATATACACATGCATATATTGGTATACAACATTAGGTCTATAATCATGGCATTTCAAATGGTTATATAAACTTATATATTACAACACAATATGCTGACATATATATAATATACATTCATAGTTAAGTTAACTATATTCATAAATACTTATTTAAGAGGCTATGTGTGTGTATGTGAACATGGCAAAGGGGCAAGTGAGGGTTAAATGCGCATACATAGTGTATACATATCAAAGAGTGTCAAAGTGTGAGTGAACAATGTGTCAAGTGTGATAGTATCAACATAGTGTAAGGGGGTACATGAGGTAATATAGGATTTGTGTTAACATAGAACATTACATCTCATTAACTTATATATTGTATACATTACATCTATTATTACATTACATTCATGCTTGCATTCATTCATCATTCATTTATTCTCTTGCACCACTATATGCACCATACATTACATACTATGGAACCTACATATTCATTACAAGCCATACTTATACACGCTTACATTAGATAGGATACCTACACCTCATGCATCATTTATTTAAACATTTACTCATGCTTGCATTCTCTATTTAATTACATAATGTATATACATTAACATGGGTTAAAATCAAATAGAACATTATATTACACACAAGGGTGCACAAAATGCATATGCCGAATAGTAACTCCTACTAATAATCAATACTGTATCATCTCAGCATGAATTAAAATTTAGGATTAAAGTATGTTATAGATCTATGTGTTAGCTTTCCGAAACTTCAAACGGATCACGTTTTCGTTTCCGAAAACTCCCGGAATCGCGAAAACACCGAGAACGCGTTTGTCTTTCGTACAGCTGACACTCAAATAATTCTCCAGAAAGTTACAAAAAGAATTAGGCCTATTAATACATGTTTTTGGTAAGCTAACTTCAATACGCTCCTTTTAAAAAAATAGGAGATTAAACCGAGCTTTGAGCTAGATGTTATGACATTTCTAAGTTAGGGCTGAAATTAAAAACGTGGATAAAAATCATGACGGATTTGGGTAGTTTGAGACAAAAGAACACAAGTATATAACATAATATATCAAGAACTCACTCTCTACACTAATATATATATATGAGACACTATAAAACACATCTCCAATACAAAAATATGAGATTAAACATGTAATAATTCATTCATACATAACAACAACACATAGTGTGTCCAAATTTGGGATTTTCCCACATGGACACAACCACAACACAAAGGACACTCCTATGACCTCCAAATGGACACGAAATGGACACAAATGGAGATACAACCATGGGGGTCATTCCTATGGGTTCAAAAAAGATCTATATGCATGAGGAAATGAAAAGGAGAAGGGATTTATAGCTCCCGGTAGATCGAATCGAAGAAAAGCCTTCCCGGAGCGACACCGACACGTAGAGATTCCAAAAGGACACGAACGAGCTCCGAATCCTCCGAAACTTGGGTAGCTTCCTCCTTGGATAGAATGGAGAAGGAAAGAAGAAGATTTGGTGGCAAAATGGAAGGATTTGGTGGAGAAATTGCTAGGGATTCCTCTCTAGGAATTTGGGGAAGAACAAGAGAGAGAGTGTGGATGAGAATAATGAAATGAACTTGAGCCTATCCTCTCCCAAAGTGGCTGGTCATATGGGGCTATTTGTCCTATTATGGTAAGGTCCAAAATGCCCCCACTAACCTATTCTATGAGTATTAGGAAAGGGCTAATTGGTTGGGGCTAAATTAGTCATTCTAAAGTCTCTAATCACACTAACCTTATCCATAATAATTAGTCTAACCTCTAACTAAAATATTTCTGTCATGTGGACTAAAATTAATATCATGTGGGCCGTGTCTAACTAGTGTGTGGGTCTCACTAGAGTCAAACTACTCCCGGGTCCCCGTTTCAAGTCGGATTGAGTTGAAATTCGAACCCAACTCAAATAACCCCAAAACAATATCATAAATAATAAAATAATATCAAAATAATTCAAAGAGGTCAAATACAAAAATATCCTTAGGCCAAAAATGACATTAAAATATCATAATCACATGGTTAGGCTCTAGGTCAAACAGTCTCTAGGGTTTCACTAGCAAAACGTCAAAACCACAAGTCATTGATTTAAATAATTTTAAAATGATTTAAAATCACCAAAAATCATATCATGAATTAAATATCATTATTAAAATAATTATAAACACGAATTTTCAAAATTATCCTCATTTGGGAAACTGGGTGCTACAACTCTACCCACCTTAGAAAAATTTCGTCCTCGAAATTTAAGATCGATAGTACTCCTTCTAGAGCCTCTAACCTACCCAATATCTAAGGTAACACTTCCTAACACTGGAATAATAAACGGACATCTAAAAAGTGTCAATCTAGGAATACCTCCAATACTGCTCTGCTGTACGGCGGTAATGGAACTTCAATAAAATATGGACTGGAACCTATATCCAAGGGACTGGACCTATTTTAAAGTGGTCTTAACTAAGGATGAAAAGGAACTGATCATAGGCTATAGGTATGCTCAAACTATTATCTTCCTATTAACCATCTATTAATACATTCTATTACCATAGAAACGATGGATTACTAAGACATATAGGCCCCTATCTCTCATAAGACATTTATACTCACCAAAAGACTAGTACATTCTATCAAGGCTGATACTATAATCTCTCCTAAATCTCCTAAGCTACATGTTTATAGACACACATCCCCACATCAAGGACTAAATTTTTTTTATCTAAATCATGCAATTTGAAGGAATAGTATACAAGGTCAGGGCATACCGTAGTAGTTGGAAGTCTCACCTAGGTACACTAATCATTCTAGGTCAAAACAGTACTATGGTATCAACACACAAACAATCTAGGGTGTCCTAATTGGGAAGGTAAGGGAACAACAATCATCAAGGTTGTAGGGCTGTCTACCATCCTATATGAAAACTGGTCATTAACAAGCAACTAAGAAATTATTAAAAGGTTACTATTCCATAAAATGGCAAAAATTAAAAAATTTAGGTACAACAAATCACAAATAGTTTTTTGTCTTGACACGATCTAAGTTGATCTATTTCGGGATAAAACGAGATTTGGACAAGAAGGGAAATCAATGAAATCAAAGTATGAGCACGAGCATCCAATGATGGAGGTTCAGGTCATGATTAAATTTAATTCGACTGAGTACGAATACGAGGTTCATAGGCGATAAAAAGATTTCAAGGAGAATTGTCAAGGCTGTCGCGAATGAGACTCTAGGGTCAAGTTTAACTATGTCTCCATTCTCGTAGATTGATACATGAAAAAGCGAACCAAAGTACAATAGGTTGATCAGACCATCATGTACCGGTTCTGATTAGACAATATGTTAGTGGGTGGCCACCCAATAAAATATGTCATGACCAAGCTCGAAAATAGATAAGCTTGCAAAACTAAGGCTAATTTAGCAGCACAAGATATAAGGGTGGTAATGATGAAAGGAATTACATAGTCCAAGTTTCTTAACCAACGGGTCAAGTAATCAGATAAGGTACAAGGTCAAGCATCTAAGGAAACAAGCAGAACACCATCACATGTCGGGTCGAAAGAATTGAGTCAAGGCTGGATTTCTAATTGAAATAAGAAGAAATTTAGTATAATGGTAGAGGTTATAGTTTAGCCAGTTGACCAGAAAATCATATCAAGAAAATAGAGTACAAGAAGACGGGTTTTAGTGGGACATGATATACCTATACGAAGGTGAGCTCGTCTAGGTCTTACATATAAGATTTGTTGGAGGGTAACAGCTAGTATTACATCAACATTAACCATTTATTTAAATTTCCAAGTTCTTTCACCTTGTCATAAATTTGATCCAAAACCTCTAAATCCCATTTACGAATTCCTTGAACTTTTTTAAATTGTTCTCCTCGTATTATTTAATTTAAATCTCTAGGCCTTACAAAACTTATCTTTCATCATAAAATCAACTTCCGTATTTTCTTCAACATACACCCTTAAATATTATTCTCCTAAAAATATTTCACAACAATCTCTAAACTTTCATAACTTTGTGCTCTCTCTATCCCTAGTCATTTCCTCGTAACATCTTGTTTAATATCCTTATTAAACACAATTAACTTATCTTTTTCATTACTAACCTTCTACATAGCCTCAGAGTAAAAGTTTTCCCCAGAATCAATAACCAAGATTTTCTAAGTTCTGAAAACTAGGTTGACCTCTGATATCCCCATTAGTTTTGAATACACCTATAAACTATCTCATAACCCCAAAATTTCTCTAAATGTAATTGTTTCCAGATTGGCAGTATACTTCTCTTTATTCTATTCGAGACCTTTACCATATTTCTATCTCAAGTTTCCATATGGAACACTCCACATTTGATTTCCTTTAGATCATCATAAAATAACCAGTTACATCTTCTCTGAGCTACATAATTTACGTCACTTCCTTAACAATTCTCAGGCAAAATGATATGAAGATTCAAGAGTTGTCAAGGTATAGCTGACAGAATTATATACGAGACAGGGAATTGATATAATCAGGACAGGTATATAAGACAAGGAATGATGGTAGTAAAAATATTGGCAGGAAAAGAATGATAATAGAATCTGTTCTGCTTATCTATTTAAAAGATGGACCCATTTTTTTTAAACAAGAATTATAATACCAAATCCAAAATAAGGCCAAGCAAAATCATTGGTTTATTGTATTAAGAAGAAATAAATTTTTGTAAGAAGTTACACAAGGTTTATAAAAATAGCTAAAGCTACATCCTAAGTATACAATGAGAAATAAAACAAAACAAAACAACAATAATTCCTTCTCTTTTTTTTGAATGACTGAAACAAAAGTAGCAAAAATATGTTCGAAAATATTTAAGGTACAATCTGATAATCATATGCGTCTATCCAAAATCATGGTACTCTAAATCCTCGTCATACTAGTAAGTAAGGCTACGATAATCACAGAGTCCTTGACTTATGTACATACCTCTAGAATCATGGTATTTAACATTTTCGCGATGCCACTAGCTTGGCTGCAAAAATCTTAAATTTCTATACCCGAAAAATATATCCAAAATTAGACTATATGTCCTCACCATGCTGGCTAATGTGACTATAGAAGACAAGATTTCCATAACTTAGATGACCTAGCCCATATAATTTTATCTTGCCAAAAATTAAATTAAATCAACAATGAATACAAAAAAAAATCAAATTTATCAACGAACATCAAAATTCATAAATGAACAAAATCCTTCAAATCATATAACTACAAACTCGGATGCTATAGCTAACATCAAGATTCAAATTTCAACAATCTTCATCAAAATCAATAAATACAACTCAAATTCAATAATAATCCATCAAAATCAAATTCAATAGCAGAAAGTAAAGATAAATCAAATCAAGGAAAAAAGAAAAGAGTTTTCAAATCAGAGTTAAACAAGATTCTCAAGGGTCGTCCCAGGAATCTCTCAAGGGATCCTAATTGTGATTGAGTATCTTCAAAAATATATCCTAATCCTACTACAGGCTGTAGTGGTACTCTAGTTCGAATACTACTACACAAACTTGACCTGCATGGGCCACCACTAAAAACGTGTCACGACCCGCACCCTAGAGTTAGGGCACGAGAACATAACAAAGCCCAGCCTACGCCGCAGTGTCGGTGGTAGAACGCTGTCCTAGGTCTCAATGCATCTAACCGTATAAGACTAAACAGTTTATACTCTCTAAATGGGGGTGACATAGCAGAATGTAAACTCAATCATATCTAAGGTAGAGCATAAAGGAAGATAGATAAAACATAAAATCGAAAAGAGATACAATAGATAGAAGTCTAAGTGTCTAAGATACAAACTCAGAATACATCTCAAAACCCAAATACAGTAATCCATAAATACAACTCAAGATGACTGAAAATAAACTATAAGCAAAAAACCTTAGCTATCTATGCAACCTCTACTGTCCCCTCTAGGCTAGCAGACAACCTCCAGGCTATCTGTAAAATTTATCAACAGGTCCAGTCAGGACAGGAGCGAGTACAGTACATCTCAACAGATCATAGCAGGTTAAAAAATATAATCATGCAATAAAGTAAGATACATGTACTGAAAAAAATGCAGTATGTAAACAGAGAGAGAACTGTAATAGAAATATCTACTATATATAGAGAACTAACAGTGGCTAGTGAGTCAGAGTACAATATAGACATGTAAATGGCATAGGAGATTCTGATGCTACACTATGGAAGAGATTCTGATGCTACACTACTTGGGTAGTATTCACATGTCTACTTCTACTCCCCCGTACCCCCAATCAATACACAAGGATCCAACCAAGTTATGTTATGATTCCACGCAAAGACCCCGAAGGGTGATACATGGATGTCCCAAAAATAGGGATTCTGGGAGATTCTAGGATACCCAGTGAATGGGATAAGAGATTCTAGGAGACTCTGTGATCATAAGAGTATATGTCACAAGTGATCAAAGAACCTGTGAAGCATAGTGATACGACATATAAGTGAAATGCACAGAACATGTAGTACCCGATGCTCCCTAAGGATAACATCTCAAAAAGGGATCCGTATAGTACCAATCCGTGTGACCAACGTGACAGTACAAGTAAAGTAATTTAATGCAGGAAATAATTCTAAGCAGGATATGAAATGATCAGAGAATGTACTCGCCTGATATCTGAATGTCCAAATAAAGATACTGTCCGAGGAGAGGTGTCTAGCTCCTAATTAGAACAGCACAAGTCACAACATGTCCAGAAGGGTAATATAAAGTACTACAATGCATTCTACATGAATCTAGGTCAAACTAGGCCAAAGTCAACCCTTGGTCAACTCTGGTCAACTGCACTAGTCAAACTAGGTAAAACTAGGTCATGTCCTAACCCAGCAAGTCTTACTAGGCCTAACCAAGACTATCCTAGCAAGCACACATCAATACGAGGCTATACAAGCCAACATAAACCCAACTCTATATAGCATGTAATTATTAATTACTCAAATAGGCAAGAATTCACATTGGATATACACTAGGTAATCTATTACTTTAAGCTATATATGTCTACACATATATATACATGCATATATTGGTATTCAATATTAGGTCTATAATCATGGTATTTCAAATGGTTATATAAACTTATATATTACAACACAATATGCTAACATATATATAATATACATACATAGCTAAGTTAACTATATTCATAAATACCTATTCAAGAGGCTATGTGTGTGTATGTGAACATGGCAAAGGGGCAAGTGAGGGTTAAATGTGCATACATAGTGTATACATATCAAAGAGTGTCAAAGTGTGAGTGAACAATGTGTCAAGTGTGATAGTGTCAACATAGTGTAAGGGGGTACATGAGGTAATATAGGATTTATGTTAACATAGAATATTACATCTCATTAACTTGTATATTGCATACATTACATCTATTATTATATTACATTCATGCTTGCATTCATTCATCATTCATTTATTCTCTTGCACCACTATATGCACCATACATTACATACTATGGAACCTACATATTCATTACAAGCCATACTTATACATGCTTACATTAGATAGGATACTTACACCTCATATATCATTTATTTAAATATTTACTCATGCTTGCATTCTCTATTTAATTACATAATGTATATACATTAATATGGATTAAAATTAAATAGAACATTATATTACACACAAGGGTGCACAAAATACATATGCCGAATAGTAACTCCTACTAATAATCAATATTGTACCATCTCAGCATGAATTAAAATTTAGGATTAAAGGATCTATGTGTTAGCTTTCCGAAACTTCAAACGGATCGCGTTTTCGTTTCCGAAAACTCCCGGAATCGCGAAAACACCGAGAACGCGTTTGTCTTTCGTACAACTGACACTCAAATAATTCTCCAGAAAGTTACAGAAAGAATTAGGCCTATTAATACGTGTTTTTGGAAATCTAACTTCAATACGCTTCTTCTAAAAAAACGGAAGATTAAACCGAGCTTTGAGCTAGAAGTTATGACATTTCTAACTTAGGGCTGAAATTAAAAACGTGGATAAAAATCATGACGGATTTGGGTAGTTTGAGGCAAAAGAACACAAGTATATAACATAATATATCAAGAACTCACTCTCTACACTAATATATATATGAGATACTATAAAACACATCTCTAATACAAAAATATGAGATTAAACATGTAATAATTCATTCATACATAACAACAACACATAGTGTGTCCAAATTTGGGATTTTCCCACGTAGACACAACCACAACACAAAGGACACTCCTATGACCTCCAAATGGACACGAAATGGACACAAATGGAGATACAACCATGGGGGTCATTCCTATGGGTTCAAAATAGATCTATATGCATGAGGAAATGAAAAGGAGAAGGGATTTATACCTCCCGGTAGATCGAATCGAAGAAAAGCCTTCCCGGAGCGACACCGACACGTAGAGATTCCAAAAGGACACGAACGAGCTCCGAATCCTCCCAAACTTAGGTAGCTTCCTCCTTGGCTAGAATGGAGAAGGAAAGAAGAAGATTTGGTGGCGAAATGAAAGGATTTGGTGGAGAAATTGCTAGGGATTGCTCTCTAGGAATTTGGGGAAGAACAAGAAAGAGTGTGGATGAGAATAATGAAATAAACTTGAGCCTATCCTCTCCCAAAGTGGCTGGCCATATGGGGCTATTTGTCCTATTGTAGTAAGGTCCAAAATTCCCCCACTAACCTATTCTATGAGTATTAGGAAAGGGCTAATTGGTTGGGGCTAAATTAGTCATTCTAAAGTCTCTAATCACACTAACCTTATCCATAATAATTAGTCTAACCTCTAACTAAAATATTTCTATCATGTGGACTAAAATTAATATCATGTGGGCCATGTCTAACTAGTGTGTGGGTCCCACTAGAGTCAAACTACCCCCGGGTCCCCGTTTCAAGTCGGATTGAGTTGAAATTCGAACCCGACTCAAATAACCCCAAAACAATATCATAAATAATAAAATAATATCAAAATAATTCAAAGAGGTCAAATGCAAAAATATCCTTAGGCCAAAAATGACATTAAAATATCATAATCACATGGTTAGGCTCTAGGTCAAACAGTCTCTAGGGTTTCACTAGCAAAACGTCAAAACCACAAGTCATTGATTTAAATAATTTTAAAATGATTTAAAATCACCAAAAATTATATTATAAATTAAATATCATTATTAAAATAATTATAAACATAAATTTTCAAAATTATCCTCATTTGGAAAACTGGGTGCTACACTTAGAGTTGAAAAGGCCCTCATCTTCAGGCAGGGGAGGTAGATAGTCACCATTGGACTCAAAGAGATCATCGTCATCTGGAAGGCTACCCCTGGTATGAAGGTCGTTTGCTTAAGATTCTGAGGGAATACTACCCCCAGGTGAGGGAACATCACCCCCAGCTAGAGAGTCCTCACCATCTATAAGGAATCTCGTCCTTGACCGAGTACCTATATAGACTTCTTCAGATGAAACAACTCGCTGGCTGTTTGCTGGCAGACTTCTTCTTCTTTTGTTCGTAGTCTGAGAGAAAAGGATGGGTTAGTGGTCCACCTTCTTTGATTGGGACTCCCATAAGGAGGACCCCATGAAGCCATGTTGGATGAAACACATCTCGGCTTTTCATCATCAGAGCGCTGTAGTCGTCGAAACACGGACTACCTTGGAGGAACCTTCGTTGCTTTGGAGCAGCAACATTTGATGACAATACTAGTGTACGGATGAACTCCATGAGTTGCAGTATCTTCCCTCGCTTTATGCTTATGATTTATCATGTCACATAAATTGGTGGAAGGGAGTTTTGCCTTAAAACCCATGTCACATGCATTGCCGAGCTTTGCATATGAATTTGTAAGGGAAGTTGACATATCCGGACTTAGTTCATGTGCAGGGGCAACCCCCACACCTAAGTTCCGTGATGACCTTCAAGACTGCCCCGTGCTATACGCGTTGGGGCCTATCTTTTTGATGTGGGCACATAGACCCTGGGGCATGCCTTTGGGCACATGCTTTCCTGAAGTCCCGACAGCATGCCTGGTCTTCCTGGAAGTCCTCTGGCCAGAGTTATGCGCCCACATACTGTCTTGGGCGCATAGCTCTGGGCGCATGCTTCGGAAAACAGTGCTTCTTTCTCCCTGTTTCGCCTTCTTCGTTTGCGAGCCTCGTCTAGTTTGCCCAGAGCGTCGAATACTTCGATTCTTGGCATCATAGTATTTTTCTTTGCCAAGTCTCGAGCATTGAACACTCTGTTGTTGATTGCACAAGAGGGAAGTCGCTGAGCTAGTTGAGCCTGGAACAGTATGCGCCTTCTTTGCATTGGGAGCTCATGTGGAAGGGTTATGCGCCCCCATGACAGTGTTCTCCTTCGATTGTATATCTTCTACGACACTAGCAGGATATGCAACGCGAGCCTTCGGAAGCCAACTCTTGCGGGACTTGTTTCACTTCACTGATTTCGAAGGAGTAGAGCCTTCCCTCGAGTGCATCTCTTCAAACGCATGTTGATCGAACTTCACGATCAATATCTTCTGAGTGCTCTCCACTTTATAGGTACCGGATTGCGTCACCACCTTCTCATAAAAAGAAAAGGTAGTCCCCAGCAGAGTCGTCATTCTTGTAGACACTTACAAAAAAGAGAAGAATCATTGTCTTTTTTTATTAGCGCAAGGCACTACAAATCGAGTACACCTGAGAGATCCTACAATTGAGAGTCCCCGAGTACAAAAAGAATTCTGGGAAATGGGACGACGGAGATCGAGCGGCAATTGTTCCTTTACTCAGTTGACACTCAGATTTACAAAAGTGGGAGAAAACCTAAGAAAATTGCTAACTCTCGGCTCAGTGACAAGAAGGGCAGTAATTTGGCTCTGAAATGCTCTTTGTTCTGTATTTTTGAGGAGGCATATGACCTCTATTTATAGTCATTTTGCACTGAAATGACTATTCTTCGCACACAGGGAAGAATACACTGATTTTCCTGTGGGCGCGTAGTCTTCCTTTAGGCGCATAGGGTGTAGGCACATAAAGACTGGATGATCGTGGGTAGATCGTAGGGTTGACGTGGTCGCATGCTTCGATGCACGACTACTCGTGGAGACTAAAGTGGCCGCATGCTTCGGTGCACGACTGATTATGGATGTTGACCGAGTCGTGGAGCTGTCCTGACTTGGGCGCATAGTGTGGGAACAGGGCTATTCACCCCCTTCTGGAGGAGCCACGTAGGCACATAGGGATTTTACATATAGGCACATAGGATTTGTATTGTGGGTGTCTACCACTCTCTAATTTGGGCGCATAGCTACTTCCAGACTTGGGCGCATAGTGTTTGATATTTTTATGCTTCTACAGCATACTTACCTTAACCAACGCAGAACAACATCAAGCCTACATCAAGAGCAATCTGTACTACCGACTAAGTTGCCCACAGAGAGAGTTCTTCAAATCAAGAATCCTCTCTCCTATGCCAATGAGCTCAGTACTTCTCTGTAAACATAGGGAACAAAGCATCTCAAGAATCGAAACCATGTTCCTAACATCATCAAGGAATATGTACATCAGACTTCTTATTATCCTGTCACTGTAACCAATCTCCGTGAACTTCTTGTACAGAAGCGGAAGGTCGCAGGACCTTCTCATCCGCCTGTAACTCTATATCAGAAACATCACTGTAATCATCACCATGAAGTAGTGATCAAATGTTGCTGTCAATCAGCAAAACGGTCTGTCTTTGGCCGTTTGTAATACACTCGTACTCCTGAACTCATTATCATGGACGAAGATGAATTACAATATGCTTTGGTCAATATGACATCCCGAAGTACTTGGGGTGGAAATAGTCTAAGACATAATACATCCCGCAATCCCAGTCAGCAATACCTTGACTGTATCCATGACTCCGGTGAAGGGGTCTACCAGAATACAAGATCAAGAGGCCGAGACCTACTCGATCAAAGGAATCTTTCCTCTCAAAATCTTTGGGGTGTCTTCGGTCAGAGAAATCTTTTTGACTTCAACCAAGATACAATCGGTCAAAGGAATCTTCCTTCCAACTAAGAAATAATCGATTAAAGGAATCTTCCTTCAAATTAGGAAACAATCGGTCAAAGGAATCTGTTTATTCTGACCAAGATTTCTTCGATCAAAGGCATCTTCCCACTCTTCAATAGTGAGAGCTCTGAGTGGACTATCTTTTCCACAAGCACATCATCGATAGCCAGAGAAGTGACTGCATATGTAACTAATAAAGAACAAGATGCGTCCAGCTCCGGCAGTGAAGAATATAAGATTGCTGAATTAGAGACTAACTTGAAAACCATGGTCAAAATGGTTGCAAGTATGTACGATGTGATTGTAGCATAACATAATGTTCCACCGGTTGAGAATCCAATTTTAACCCAAGAACGTATAGTAGCATCTCCCCTGCTAAAACTGGTCTAACATTAGTCTGGGGTGTAATCTCCCCATAATGCTACTATACGCGCTCAGGCTACTCCAATATATCAAATCAGTCTACTACTCCCCAAGCATCAGGGGATACTATTGAGGCAGTCAAGCGTCTGCGTAATCAGTTTGAAGCTTTTAAGCAGAAAGGCGGAATACAAAAGTTAGGGATCAAATGTCACGACCTGCACCCTGTTTAAGGGCATGAGGACGTGGGTACGTCCAGCCTACGTTGCAGTATCGATGGTAGAATATTGTATAGTTCATCTATACCATCTAACATCTATCAATATGAATATAAACTTGTCATATCCGTACGGAGGAATAATATGACATACCAACTATATAATCTCAATCACAAATATAAAGGAAGATAGAGCACAATATTTGAAATAAAGATAAGAAGAATAACTGAATAAATAATAAAGTCAATAACACATGAGTCTAGAAGTCCAAGACAAATAAGTACGTGTCCTGAATATAACAATAAGTCTAAAATCCCATAATCGGAACAATCCGATACAATATGAATACTAAAAACTCTAAACAATATTTAGGGGACTCTCTACTGAGTAGGATCCTCCTCGGACTCTTGTGTGCATCCCTCTTATGTCCTCCAACTCATAGTTGGTAGGACAATCATCCAAACTATCTGAAAAATGTTTGTTATCTAGTCAGGATTGGAGCGAAGTATATAAACTAATAGCAGTTCCATTTAAATTGACAAAAACTATAAAGCAGTGATAAAGAGAATGCGATATACGATGAAGAAAAACATGTCTAAGGCAATAGTATAATGGATGAAACTAGTAATATAAACTGAAAAACATGTCTAAGGCAATAGTATATGAGAGCATGTAATGGAAGAGAAACTACCATATCAAGATAGAGCAAGGTAACTGGTGAACTGAGTATGAAACTATAATAGACAATATGTTTTGGAATACTAATTAGAAATGTGATCGACTTGGGAGATTCAATGATTTACACTAAGGAAAACTAGCTCAACTATACGTGAAGTGTACGATTAGCTAGTAGCCAATGATTTACACTACTTGCCGATAGTTCTTGTTGACGATAGTTCTTGATCACATATCCAACTAGTATTTATCCTGCCTCGATTGATACGATTGATCCAACCATGACACGTTACTAGCCAAGGTTACCAAATAATATCCAATATTATCCAATACCAATGAGAACAGTATTAGATACTACTGCGATAAGCTAAGGTAACATCTCATGACTAAAGATCCAATGACAATACCAATATGTGTGCCATCGTGTCCAGAATGATAAGTAACATTTTTAAATACTTGAATTATAATGGTAATCAAATAATAAAAACTATCAAAGAATGTACTTGCCTGTCGTCCAGAGCAATGGATGTGAAACAAGGCTCAAAGTGGAGTCGCAGAGCTATAGATGAGATATACAGGTGTTAAATGAGGTTTAACAGGGTTAGACATGGTTTTCTAGTGTGTGATATTCAATCTAGGTCAAATCTAGGTCAAGGTTGACTTATAGTTGACTTTTGGTCAACCGGTCAACTAAGTTAAACCCTAACCTATCTACGTTAGCTAAAACCCACATCAAGTCATACCTATCAAATTTGTCCAATCTATATGTATGCCCTAAAGCCTATCATTACCCTATATATATGTATAGGATATGACCTACTTATCTTTGTAACATCCTACCCTACTCAGATTGGTAATAGTGTTACCCCTTAACCATTAGGTCATCTCTTCTAGGTTATATCTAGTTACAAGTATGGCAATTACTTTATTTTAGGTAAATCACACCTTGGATCACCTAGAGAAGGTAATCCCCAAAATCTCAACCTATCTTTGGGACTTCCATTATTTATCCTAGGTTAGGAAATACCTTACCTTACCATTATCCTACGCTACTAGGTTGGTAATCCCTATTTCCCATCTAAGGTGAAACTTCTCAGATTCTATCATAAAAACCTTTCACATTACCACCCCACATACACTCCATGGCCTATGACAAGCTGGCAGGGGCTGAATGGTCCTGCCCTGCTGCCACAATGGCTAAATGGCATATTGTCTATAGGAAGGGACCCCTTGTTGCCTAGTGCAGCAGGGCAACTGTTGCTGCAAGTGCCATCGGCATCTTCTGCTGCATTGCATCATCTGCATCCGCTGTTGCATGGCATCATCTGCATCTGCTATTGCAGTACAATTACCATATGCTGCCACCATCCTATCTCAATCTTTCACTAACATCAATCAAGCTAACATGAAACTAACATCAATATCTCAAATACACTAACACTACCATATCACTAACCAAGCTAACTTAGGATACCAACCTACCCTTGCTTGATACTAACATGACACTACTGGCTATCTCTAATTAACCTTCTGAACTTAGATATGCTATTCTAAACTTGACACCCAATCTCAATTCCTCACATGCCAACTGATACAAGACACCTCTTATAGGCTCTATCTCCTCTATTACTTCTAACTGAACCCTCAAAATCTGATGTCTCTATGGCCAACACCCCTAAACTTCCATCTTGGTATCAACCATCCCTATAACATAGATATATACATATTTACTATAACATACTTATCTTTATTTCTGAACTGGAAGGGCCACACAACACTCTAGGACACCAAAAACTCGGATACACTGGCTAATGGCCAACCCGAGCCCCCTCTCTCTTATTGCAAATAACCTTAGGCTATAGCACAAGCCAAATTGGCTCTGACCTCACTTATCAACCTGGCCCTTATGCTGCAGTCACCTCCCTCATCCTGCTCATTACTAAATCTGAACACTCTCGTCTAACTGACACAAGACACTAACTCACTATACAAGGTATTCACTCGCACTTAACTAAAATCAACTGAACTAACTTCTATTGATACTAAAATAACATATCAGGATACTTAACAACACACAGGCAGACCAACTAAAACCTAAGGGCTAAGCCTCTGCCATAGGGTAGACAAACTCCAAGTCATTCCTTCACTCCCCTGTTGCCAAGTGAGGGCTGCCTACTGCACTCTACTCGAGCTCATAGGCCAAAGCCAAAAGCTCTTGCCTGCCCCAAGTGCACTGGCCAATATGGCCTAAAAATCCCTCCAACTGAACTGAACATTATAACTCACATCATAACAACTTGACACTACTTTCACTAAACAATGCACTTTACTTGAAACAGGGACAAGCCCCTATCCCTCTACCTACCTGCAACCAAGTCTAAAACCCAAGGTCTCACTTACTAACTCAAGATACTCACACACACACAAGAACTCACTGATTAGAGAATGTCCTCCGCTCTCACTCACCATACAAAATCTCTAACACTTAACTAAATATCCTAACATAACCCACTGAGCTAAATGGCCTGCTGTCATATTGCTGTAGAGGTATTCCCCCCTTATACTCACTTCACAGTGAGCCACAAATCACTCAAACTCACATACATACATAATATACACAACACATGAATCCTATGCATATTCTATATAACATATAGATACCCATATATATAACATATGTAGCTCATATTTATATATATATATTGTATATAGGAAATTACTAGAAAATCAATTAGAATGCCTAATTAATAAATAACCAATCCAAACATGGCATAAAAACTGAAATACAAAGCATAAATAGCGTATTAGGTATTTCAACAATCACTTGGGGGCTCTCCTCAGATTTCTCCAAGGATGCCACAAAAACCCTATATAAAATACACTAAAAGGAGGTTTAGAGCCTTGCTCATCTCCCCATGGATACGCCTAACCAATGTGGATGATCCTACATATGTCATGCATAAAGAATGAGCTCAAAACTATCAAAATGCAAGGGTTTTACCTATTGGATGGTTGATTTCCCAATGGAGTCTTCTATGGACGCTCTTGTGTAAAGTTGGACACAAATTCCTCCTCCTTTGGACTCCTCCCCATGAGCTCCTTGGTCTCCAAGCTCCTAGCCTTGTAGAAGGAAGGTTTGGGAGGGTTTTAGAAGAAATTAGAAGGGTTTTAGTGGTAGGAATCCATGGAAATGGAAAGGATTTGAAGTGGGTCTATTTTAGGGTTTATGGAGACTCTAATGGAATAAAGAAGATGACTTACTAGTTCATTAATACTAACCAACTTGGGAGCCCTAAAATCTTCTCTAAAATGTATATTTTGGCCTCTCAAGTCATCATGAACACTCTCCTAATTAAGGGATTAAGTGTGCTCTAAGTATGTGAATAATTCTTAGTCTAAACTAAGCCTAACATGACTTAAATGAGGCTAGTTGTTTTCGTCATAGGTTGTGGGCTCAAGTGGTCTTGTATAGTCTAATTGGGTTCACAAGTTAGGTTCAATTAATTGGTTAGTCAACTAAAGAATGCAACAATCATGTTTAATTAATAAAAAAATCCACTATAGAAATGATATTTAATGACAAAAATATTTCTATTTTAGAAATGTGGTAGTGACAATCTTACCCCATGAAAAAATTTTCTCCTCGAAATTTAAGGTTGGCCGTACTCCTTCTAGGTCAAACTCCCAACAGTCATGGTCAAAATTTCTCTCTAGCAACACACAAGTTCATGGTCCTACTGGTCGTGATTTCACAGTCTTAATAGGGTTACTATGCTATTAACATAGCACAAGCACAATCTAAGAGGTACTATTAAAGTACACAACAATATGGGAAGAGGACGGAAGAAGAACATAAAGACAAACCTGCTAACCCATCACCTGTAGCATCGGCCTCCTCGACCGTCAACGCAAAAGCCCTGCCCTGCTGGGGTATCTCCTTCTGTTGGCGCGGGGCATGACGCTGCACCACAGGTGGCCTAACTCCATCTTCCTGTCCTTGGCCAGGATGATGAAGGGTTAAGAGACAATCGCTGACCAGATGCTCTGTGGATCCATAATGCAAGCATGCTCCCAGCCTCTTTTATCACACCTCTTATGTATGGACTTACCTCCGACAATAGGTACAGGAAGGAGCTAGCTGAAACTGCCTCTAAGGCTACTACTGATCTTGACGTACTGGGGCTCGTATCTGTATATGACACTCCTAAACCTGAGCCCCAGCTGGAACCTGGAACTACTATTGTGGCGGCTGGAATGATTGATACAGAAATTGGGGACACTTTGTCGGTCTCGCACTACTGCTTGCACCACCCACTACATCACTGCCGCTCTTGGGCCTGAGGCCCAAATCCTCATTCATAATCTCGGCATCAATCAGGATATCCTCGAATGTCGTTGTGCGACGCCCAGAAGTGCGAGATCTGACTCTGTAGTTCAGGACCCTCCTGAACTTATGGGCCTTCTTTCCAGCATTTTGAACTATACCCTTGGCGAACCGGCTCAAGCGGAAGAACTCAGCTGCGTACTCATCAACCGATATGTTCTCCTGTACTAGTCCCGCAAGCTGGCGCTCTAGTACACTTAGACCCACGTAAGGAAAGAACTTCTCCTTGAATAGCCTCTTGAAGGTATCGCACGTCAAACCCGTCACTATAAGCCGAGGGTCTGTGCGGCACCAAGTCAGAGTGATATCAAAAAGATCACTTACTGCTGCTACCTGCAGCCCTCTGGAATTTAGGCCAGCTCCAAACTCCTCTCAGTATCCTCTAGCCAGTCATCGGCATAAAGGATCCCCTATGTTCTTTTAAAATCTCGAGGGAACATCTTCTTGAAGTCTTTGACAGTACCCAGCTTTGCCTGTTACTGCTGCTCCCGTGCAGGAGGACCCTGAGGCAGAGCAGTAGCCACCTTCTCAACTGCAGCAAGCGCCAAATGGTGGGCACTATCATTGCTCTGGCGTAACAAGTTAGCCTGTCGCTGTTACGCCTCATCCTGAGCCCTCCGTGCCTCCATCATTTGCTAGAACAATGTAAACATCTACGTGGTATCAGTCGATGGTGGGGGTATAGGAAGCGGCTCCCACTGTAGGAGGATGATCCTCTGGACCGGTTGAGGAACACCCCCAGGAGCTGCGGACATTGTAGGAGAAACTTCCTGAGCTGTAGCTCCCATAGCTAGAAGAGGAGGCTCTAAATTAGCAGACCACTTTGTCGCTGCAACGGCTCTAGTGCGTTGCGATCTAGTCTCCAGCATCCTAAAAACATGTCGACAAAAGTAATCAATATGGCATAAGATGAGATATTATCAAGGAAGGACAATTAATTTTGAAGAAATTGCAATAAAGGATTGAAATTAAAAGATTTGAAATTTCCTAATTATGATTGAGTAACTCTCTATATAGCCTATAACCTATATTCTAATAGTAGGCTCGTAGCAGTGCTCTAAGTCGAACACCACTACGAAATCACATTAGTTACGACTTAGACCTGCATGGGCCACCACAAAAATGTGTCATGACCCGTACCCTATTTAGGGGCACGAGGACGTGGTACGTCTAGACTATGCCGCAGGATCGGTGGTAGAACATTGTATAGGTCATCTATACCATCTAACATCTATCAATAATGAATATAAACCTGTCAACTCTGCACGAAGGAATAATATGACATACCAACTATATAATCTCAATCATAAATCTAAAGGAAGATAGAGCACGATATTTGAAATAAATATATGAAGAGTAACTAAATAAATAATAAAGTCATTAGCACATGAGTCTAGAAGTCCAAGACAAATAAGTACATGTACTGAATATAACAATAAGTATAAAATCCCACAATCGGAACAACCGACACAATATGAATACTAAAAACTCTAAACTATATCTAGGGCAATCTCTACTGAAAAGGATCCTCCTCGGAATCCTATGTGCATCCCTTGTATGTCCCTCAGCTCATAGTGGGTAGGATAATCATCCAAACTATCTGAAAAAGGTTGGTTATCTAGTCAGGATTGGAGCAAAGCACATAAACTAACAACAGTTCCTTTTAAATTGAAAAAAACTATAAAGCAGTGATAAAGAGAATGCTATATACAATGAAGAGAACATGTCTGAGGCAATAGTTTAATGGAAGAAACATGCAATATAAACTGAAAAGTAATCTGTAAGAGCATGTAATGGAAGAGAAACTACCATATCAAGATAGAGCAAAGTAACTGGTGAACTGAGTATGAAACTATAATAGTCATTGTATTTTGGAATACCAATTAGATATGTGATCGGCTTGGGAGATTCAATGATTTACACTAAGAAAAGCTAGCTCAACCATACGTGAAGAATACGATTAGCAAGTAGCCAATGATCTACACTACTTGTCGATAGTTCTTGATCACATATCCAACTAGAATTTCTTCCGTCTTGACTGATACGATGGATCCAACCATGACACGTTACTAGCCAATGTTATCCATTAATATCCAATGTTATCCAATACCAATGAGAATAGTATTTGATACCATTGCTATGAGTTAAGGTAACATCTCATGACTGAAGATCCAATAACAATACCAATCCGTATACCATCGTGTCCAAAATCAGAAATAACATTTCTAAATACTTGAATTATAGGGGTAATCAAATAATAGAAATTATCAAAGAATGTACTTGCTTGTCGTCCAGAGCAATGAATATGAAACGAGGCTCAAAGTAGAGTTATAGACCTATAGATGAGATATACAGGTGTTAAATGAGGTTTAACAGTGTTAGACATGGTTTTCTAGTGTGTAATATTCAATCTAGGTCAAATCTAGGTCAAAGTTGACTTATAGTTGACTTTTGGTCAACTGGTCAACTTGGTCAAACCCTAACCTATCTAGTTTAGGTAAAACCCACATCAAGTCATACCTGTAGAAGCATGGAATTTCACAACCAGAAAGACCATGCGCCAGACACTACATACGCCAGAACTCGGACAGAACACTTCACAGCAAAGTCAATAAGTATAGACATTTGAAGAAGGACTTTTTATTTATATACAAAAGTCTATTACACGTCTAGAAAAGGTTGTACAAAGGAGAATTTCTACAAAGGAAAGATCCTAAGTCTACAGCCAGCGGCTACCATGCGCCTCCAGATAGGCGCAGTAGTCACCATGCGCCGCCAGTTAGGCGCAGCAGATACCATACGCCTCCAACCAGGCGCATCCCACCATCCCTTCAGCAGCCCAGTTATGTGCTGCTCTTCCAACCAGGCTCACCTGGCCGAGCAGGATGAGAGTGGCAATTAACACCCCATCCAGAGAAAGAGTCTCCAAAGCCAAAGGAAGACGGTCAGGGCACCGCAATTCCGATCTGCGGCTCTTCCGGAACAACGGAGACGAGGCCCGAGCATCCTTATCTTTGGATGCAACAGGCACCTTCCGCCTGCCTCAGAAGCCCTCGACTCCGTCTTTTGGATGTAACAGTCACCTTCAAGTGCATCAACGACGACATGGCGTCTCATCTTCACCCTCGAAAGCACTTTGTCAACAGAATGCACTCGAATACCCGAGTTCATGTCGGAAGTACGTGAGGGAATGAGAAGCAAACCTTCTCTCCATGCCACTATTTATAGGCCGGGCAGATCAAACCCATGCGCCAAGTGGATGGCTCTTCGAATTCCGTACAATGAACTCACATTAAATGGATGAACCAGACGCCTCGACTTCAGCCGAACGGCTATTTAAAGGCACTCGAGAAGCGAAACAGCCGCATCATTAAAGACGTGTCGGATGCGCCGGCTGGACAGCGCATCACACCCCTTCAAACACCAAGCGCCTCCCACAGATGCGCCCTATACCGAGCGCATCACAGAGGATGCGCCCCCATATGTCCCCATACGCCTAGTGGAACGTCAACCAACGCGCCCACTCAGCTGTCCATCGAATGTCACCTACATTAAATGCTGAACTGACAGAGTTGGCAGCACGCCTCCCCAAGTCTGAATGGGTGATAGCTTTTGCAGAAAACGAAGCGTCCACAACGTCAGCATCATCATGACTTTACCCCGACGGCTACTGCCACGTGGCCACCTAACCATCCGCATGCGCCTCAAAAGCCATGCGCCTCAGACCCTTCACTGATCCCTAAAGACAGAAGAAGAGTCTTCAGTTGAAGCTTTGCATGCACCTCAAAAGCCATGCGCCCCAGACTGATCTCTGATCCCGAAAGACAGAAGGAAAGTCGCTCGCATGCGCCTCAAAAGCTTTGCGCTAAGAACGGTTCGTGACTCCTAAAGGTCACGAGCCAACATCTCATCATGCGTCCAATCCAAGGCGCATCCCACCAAATCATCCCCCCATCAGATCCGAAATCTCCGAGCCATGAGTCGACGACACGTGTCCTTTGACTCAACTCATCCAAGATTTCAGCAACGGAAAGATCTTCTCCTCTGCTACGTGCCGGCTCACAACAGCAGTATAAAGAATTCAACCCCTCGAGTAGGGCGCATCATCCATGCGCCTCTATCAGCAATCTCCACGTGGCATCCCCATGTACTGGTGCATCCTACATATGCGCGCATGAGCAGCCAACCTGCCCAGCTATAAATAGAGAAATTATTTCCTTCTTCCAGACATACAGACAGATACGAAAAAACACACCACCAGAGAGGCAGATACAGACATTCAACGTCTTCCTCCTCTCAGCAAGCTCCAGCACCCAGAGCAATCAACACCTTCAGAGAACCGATAACCATCGTCAGCCCGTCAACGGAGTCAACGCATTACCACTCGCTCCATTGGCACTAAGGACCCAGATTAAACAAAAGTGTACTCCTAGGACTACATTTAAGTCCTATATTGTAACACTGTTCTGTTTGTATTAAGATTTACAATCAAACAATTTTAATGGCAAACAAGCTGGCGACTCTGCTGGGGACTTCTTTCTCCTCTTCCGAGAAAGTCGTGTCACAGGCCGATGACGTGAAGGTGGGCTCCTCCCACACGACGCTGGTCGTGCACCTCAATCAACAAGCGTACGAGGAGTTCATTTCTGAAGGAAGTGCGAGTCCTTCGAAGCGGCTGCCGAAGCCGAAGAAGACCCGCCGTGTCTGGGTGCGCAAGGTCGACGCCTCGGGCACCACCACTGAAGGGAATGTGCCAATCCAGCCCTCCCTTCCTGCTGACGTTCTCAGCAACCAAGGTGCGCCCGCTGATGCAGCACATCTCTCGGGGAAGCATGCGACTGACCACGTTCCCCAGCCATCTCCCTCTCTGGCGAGGAAGATGCGTCGATAGAGCAGGGGCGAAGCCAATGCCCCGCGCATCACCTCTGATGCGCCACAGAAAGTCTCTGTCTTTGACAGACTCACTCGCTGTAATGGCGAAGAGAATTTGGATGCTGAGTACTATGCACCCCAGCGGGCTAGTACAAAGAAATCCAAGGCGGCACGGGCCATGCGCCACAAACGTGCTATGCCAGCAGCAAGCCAAAAGCATGCGCTCACAATCATGCACGCTGCTGATGGCAAGCTGTACAAGGTCGGCTCAGGTGCTTCGGCACCAAAAATGAGCCGATCTTCAAAGTCCTCATCCCACTTAGGCTCATTTACTGTGTGCACAACCAAATCGAGTGAGGCAAATTCAGTGGTCTTGAACTCCCGTGCCTCCTCTGGTTATACGTTTGAGGTCCGATCAGGTCACTTCAAATGTTGTTGTTCCTCCACTACTGATCGTGATGCTTGCTTGGTATTAGATCAGGGGGTGCAGCACTCACCTGTCCACCACGGCGTTTGGCCTTGCCATGCGCCTGAAGGGGGTGTGAAGGTAGCACTCTCCTCCAACGACCTGCGTAACGTGATCACTCACAAGCGTCGGTCAGGAGAGTCGACCAACAGGCACGATGCGCCTCTCACGGGGCATACTTGTGCGGTGGTCACCATCAACTGCTGTTGCAAGGCAGCAGTACCACCAAGGCAGTCAGTCTTTCAGCGGCTGCAATCATCGACACCCCTCCCACATCGCCTCGGGATGAAGGTGTCAACAGAAGAGGAGCCAAGAGTTGCTTCATGCAACGTGGTCACCAACTCCTCATTACTCTGGAAGGCGACTGGCAATTCCTCGTCCTCATCCAAAAGCCAACCGAGGAAAATCAAGGCAGCTGTCTCGTCCTCTGGGGTGTTCGAAGGCACTCGGTCGAGGAAGAAGTTCTTGGAGGAAGCTGGGGGTAGTCAGACCCTTGTTGAGCCTCCTTCCGAAGACGAAGATGTCCAAAGCACAGCTGCGGCGGATCTTCATCCTCAAGGCGAAGTCAGCCTCCTAGAAGCCCCTCAAAACGAGGATGTCCCCCAGGACATGGTTGGGGGTAGAGACGAAGAGGCCCTTCAAGACGGAGCTGAGAGCAATCAGGCCCTTGCAGATGCGCCCGTCGAGAATGACCTCCAGAATGTGGCTGGTGGCGGCCAAGGTGGAACACCAGGAGAGGTGACTCCCCCACATGAAAGTGAGGCCAAAAGCGAAGCCTCAACCAATCCATCCACTCCCGCCCGTGTCATGACGGTATACATGACTGGGGGTGATTCCGAGTCTGATGCGCCACCGCAGGACATAGTCCAGCGCATAGATTCATTAGAGGGAGGACTCAAAACCCTCTCTGCCTCTATGCAAGCACTGACTCAAGCAGTGTTTGATATACGGTCGGCCTTGACCAGAACACCTTCAACCGGTCCCGACCCAGGAGTCAATGGGGAGTCGAGTGTACCCCTTCAACGGGCACCCTCAGACACAGAAGCACCCCGGACGTCGGAGCCCTCAAACGCTCCACTCTAGGTAGTACCACCTTCCCCGACTCCTAGCTCCATGGAGGATGTGGTCGAAATGATCAAGGACTTGCGGGAGCGCTTAGAGTCCAAAAACAGGCAAGAGGAGCGCCAGAAGATGGGCATTCTCCAGCCTTATCCCCTCGAATGGAACAAGGTGGTTTATCCTCCAAAATATAAACCACAAACACTCACGCCGTACGACGGGAAGGACTTTCCGCGTCGGTACCTGACATATTTCCAGTCACAGACGGGGCATCTTCCAAAGGAGGACGCGCTCCTCACCAGCATCTTTGTTGGGGCCCTAAAAGGGGTGGCATATGATTGGTACTGCAGCCTCCCCGACAATTCTATATCGTCCTTCGACGACTTGATGTGCCTCTTCCTCGATCGCTTCTATGACGGCAAGAAGGACATGACAATGGCAACTCTCATAGAGATACGCCAGAAGTAGAAAGAAACGGTTCGGGTGTTCATCGAACGCTTTCGACAGGCCTGCTTCAGGCTACCTCCAGGCATGCCAGAACATGCGCTCCTCTCCTCTTGCAGCATGAACATGCTGCCTGCAGTGAAGCTCTGGCTCAACTCTACTCCCCCTCCCGACTGGAGCTCCCTGATCATCGAAGCTGAAGCCGCAGAAAAGAAGGCGGCCAATGCACGTCTTCTGGGTGTCAGCTTCCCCGCCTTTGATGATAAGAGGAAAAGGTCAGCAGCCAACAACTTCGGACGAGAAGCAAAGGGGAAACATGCATTGACTGTTAATGCCTCGAAAGGCACATCTGCGCTTACTCAGAAGCCTCCACTGGCACCGAGACCCAAGGAGGTGTATTCATTCAATGACGAAGACACCCTGCAACTCTTTGAAATACTGAAGCAGGATGACAAGATCAAACTCCCGGACCCAAAGCGGCCCGATGAAGTCGGGAAAGTGGACAACCCGAGGTACTGTCACTACCATCGGTTTGTCGGACACCCGACCAAGGACTGCTACGTCCTCAAGAATTACATCCAGCGCATGATCAATGCCGATGTAATCTCCGTCGACTATGAAGAGAAGACGGTGTCAGCCAATGTGGTGTCACTTCAGTTCGACACCTTGCCGCCGACCACCACACAAGATGGCGTCGTCTCCATCCCTAAGGCGACAATGGAGGTGGTGAACTTGCCACCTACCCGTAACAATGCGAGTGGACTCATCCCACTCACCACATCTCAAGGAGAGGTCCTCTGGGTTCACCCCGACCTCGTCTCTGAGGTGACTCAACCAGAGGTACGCTCTACCGCCAAATCAAAAGGCAGGAAGATCAAGTCTTGCCGTACGGTCTCTTCTTCAACGGAAAAGGCACTTCCAGTACAGACGCGTGCACAACAGAATGCCCAGCCCGGCGAAGCTGCCGCCGAGGTGGTACCTCCTGGCACCATCCCTGAGGAAGGCCCGTCTAAACCCTCAGCAGCCAATAAGCAGAAGCAGGTGGAGGCTCGTTTCGACAGACCTCTACGGAAGGAGAATGCTTCGGGGCTAGCCAAGCCCCACAACTTTGACATACTGGCACAACTGGCCAGTACTCCTGCACGCCTGTCTTTGTTTGAGCTCCTGTGTCTTTCCAAAGACTCCCGAGAAGCTCTCTGCGAAGCTCTGAAGGACGCTAAATCCTTTCTTAGTCAGGTCAAGCAGCCTGAAGACCTCCCAACTACTTGTGTGTACTGTCATTGTAAGGATGAAGTTATCCCAAACATAACTTTTACCAACAAGATATGCTGCTCAAGTATTACCGACATAACCGACCGCTGTATTACACAGGGTACATCGGTTCAGTCAAGGTGAACCGGATTCAGATCGATCCGGGGTCTTCCCTCAGCATCATTCCGAAGGCGCTACTATCAAAACTGGGGATCCCAATGTACCGGCTGGCGCCCTCCAACACAACCATCAGTGGCTTCAACGCTAGCAAAAGCGAACCACTGGGTAAGATCCAACTGAAGTGTCACATCGGCAACCTCAAAACTGAGGTGACTTGTTATGTGGTGGATGCCGAGGTCAACTACAACATCCTGCTCGGCCGACCATGGCTACATGAATACATGGTGGTGCCTTCCATACTCCACTAATGCATGAAATATGTATCCACCAACGGCGTCATCCGGACGGAGTTCGCAGACATCGATCCTTTCAAACGGATTGAAGCCTACTTCACCGATTCTGACTTGTACAAGTCACTTGACGAGGAGGAAGCCAACGATGCTGATGATGAAGCAGAGACGGCGACTGAGCCGGACACGGAGCCTGAGACGACACCCGATGCTCCCCTGAAGATCCGACTGAAGGGCAAACCACCCCAGAAGGCGCCTCCAATGAGCATCAAACTATCAGGGAAAGCACCGACTCCTGAGGCTCCCCTGAAGATATGCCTCAAGGGAAAGCCGCCTCAAACATCGGCTCCCCTGGTGGCAAAATTACAGGGGAAGGCACCACTCACAGGAGGCGCAGTTGAGGCACCTCTGAAGGTGCGTCTTAAGGGCAAGCCCCCGCAGTCATCCAAGATGCCAGAGAGGGCTCACATAACCCTCTCAGACCCCAAAGTCAAGGCTGTGGTTGATTCTCCTGATCCGACCCCAGTGCTTACAAATGAGGAGCTTGGCGAATATATCTCCGCCGATGTAGATGCACCCTCCTTAGACAATGTAATCCCACGGGATAAAATCTCGTACTTCATCAATAATAGAGTATCTTTTAATTATTCTTGTCTTCCACATTGGAATGCCATGTATACATTAGATAACGCTCTACGGTCGTTGCAAACACAAATAATGACCGTCCATCATGTAAATCGAGTAGTCCCGTCTCAAGGAGTCTGTTTCATAGCCCCTCCACGAAGCCGAGACGAAGGATCCATCATTTTGGGCAAAGTCGAGCGTCATCAAGACCTTCCGCCACTCGAGCCAGAACCTGATACCGGCAGAGTATAAGTCTATCGGTACACGGATACGGCAAAGCACATCATCCAAAAGATGGGCTATGACCTAAAAAGTAACAAAGGCCTAAACTACGGCAAAGGTCGACGTCTCCCTCTCCGGCTTCCAACACCCAAAGGAAAGTCGCAAGACTACTACAATAAAACTCGACGGGGGGTAGGCTATGTCACGCCGCCATCGACTCCAGAGAGTTCAGACGCAGAAGACGTAGAACATTCCCACTCGTCCGAAGCGTCGACTTGGGATTCCGATACCAGTATCGGATTAGTCTTCAGGAAAGTGTTGTCAGCTAACATGACGTCAGCACAACCTCAAAAAGATGAAGGCGAAGACCAAGCGCCGGAATCCTTCGAAGAAGAACCCTGGGCTCAACGCCTAGGAGAACAGTGGGAGTCTCATTTTGAGTTACGTGAACCTCCTACCGAAGACGAAGTCGAGCAGATCGACCTTGGGGACGGATCTTCTTCCAAACCCATCTTCATCAGCAAAAGCCTAGAAGGAAAAGACCGAGAGTCTCTAATCCAGCTGGCTAAAGAGTATATCGACGTCTTTGCCTGGAGCTACGAAGATATGCTGGGACTTGATCCACAGATCGCAATACAAAGGTTGAACATCTTACCTGATGTCAAACCTATCAAACAACAGCAGTGACGTTTCGTCCGGACATCATGAATGCCATCGATCAGAAGGTGGATAAACTCTTGACCAGCGGCTTCATCCGTGAGGAACAGCACCCAGATTGGGTAGCCAACGTCGTACCTGTCACCAAGAAGAATGGGAAGATACGAGTCAGTATCGATTTCAGGGACCTCAACTCTGCTTGCCCGAAGGACGAATTCCCGCTTCCAATTACCGATGTGATGATCAACAACACATGTAGCTTTGAACGCATGTCCTTCATGGACGGGTATTAGGCTACAATCAAATCAAGATGTTTCCCGATGACGCAAAACATACATCATTCAGGACTCCGAAGGGTGTTTTCTGCTACACAGTGATGCCTTTCGGCTTGAAGAATGCCGGTGCAACATACCAACGAGCTATGAGCACCATCTTCCGTCAACATCTTCACAAAACAGTCGAATGCTATGTTGATGACTTTGCAGTCAAGAGCCGCCTCAAAGGAGATCACCTACAGGATCTGAAGACAGTCTTCGATCTTATGCGGGCACATCAACTCAAAATGAACCCCGCTAAATCCTTCCTGGGGGTTTCTAGCGACAAGTTCTTGGGCTTTGTCATCACGGCAAAAGGCATTCATGTTGATCCCGAGAAGACCAAAGCCATCCTCAACATGGACCCTCCGAAGAATCTTCGAGAACTTCGGGGCTTACAGGGACGTCTTGCATACATCCGGAGGTTCATAGCAAACCTCTCCGGTAAATGTCAACCCTTTACTCAGCTCATGAAGAAGGGAGTCTCTTATGTCTGGACAGAGGAGTGCCAAAAGGCTTTCGACGACATCAAAGCCTACTTGACGAGCCCACCAGTCCTGGTGGCACCTGTCGCCGGCAAACCATTTCTCCTCTACGTCCGTGCCTTGGATCATTCCCTTGGTGCTCTGCTGGCTCAAAACAGCGATACAGGCTATGAGCAAGCAATCTACTACCTCAGTCGAACGCTCATTGGGGCTGAACACCGGTACAACCCCGTTGAAAAGGAGTGCTTCGCTTTGGTGTTTGCCATCCAGAAGACTCGTCATTATGTCTCGGGCCAGACAATTTATGTCATTTCCCGAGACAATGCGCAGAGTCCTCATGACGAAGCCAGGATCATTGAACTCCCGGCTAGCCATATGGGCGATTTTGCTAACGCCATATAATATGGTGTTTGTCCCACAAAAAGCTGTTAAAGGTCAAGCTCTGGCTGACTTTTTAGCTGCACACCCCATCCCAGAATCCTCAAAACTCTATGAGGACATCCCGGATGACGTCCAAGAATCCAACGTCACCGAAGGAAGCTCCGTTTGGCGGATGTTTTTCGATGGCGCTTCAAGAACAGGCCCCAAAGGCCAAATTATCGCAGGAGTGGGGGTAGTCTTAGTCTCCCCCGATCAGTTGGTCATCCAGCGTGCTTACTCCCTTTCGAAGCTGTGCTCCAACAATGTTGCCGAGTACAACGCACTCATCATGGGACTCCAACTCGCACAACAGCTGGGGGTGGACCATCTGGAAGCCTACGGTGACTCAAAACTTGTCGTGAACCAGATTCGGGGGCAATACGAGGTTCGCCATAAAGATCTGATCCCTTACCATGAAGTTGCATTGAACATCATTTCAACCTTTACCGGGTTCTTCATCGAATATGTACCCCGTCTACAAAACTTGGAGGCTGACGCTCTGGCTGCCTTGCAGCCTCATTGGCAGCACCCTTTGGGACTCAACACTATGTCACGGTAACTGGCCGCGACTTGGTTTATCCTAGAAACAACCTATGCTTGCGAGTGGCTCACACCATGCCGACGAACACTGGTGTTAATGTCCGAGACTGGAGGTTCCCGTTCATCAACTTTATTGTCTACGGAATCCTTCCAGAGGACCCGAAGGAAGCTGTCTCAGTCAGGAGACGCTCTCTTCGATTCTACTACGATACAGCTACCAAAACGCTGTACCGACGCTCCTTCGATGGGCTCCTCCTTCGATGCCTGTCCAACGAAGAAGCAGCCGAAGCTCTTCGAGAAGCTCATGACGGAACTTGCGGAGCTCATCAACCCGGTCCTAAGTTGCAGGATCGACTGCGACGTATGGGCTACTACTGGCCAACCATGGCCGCCGACGCTGTTGAATATGCTAAGAAATGTCACGCATGCCAACTTCATGCAGACTTCATACATACACCGTCTGAACCGCTACATCCTACAGTCGCCTCCTGGCCCTTTGAAGCCTGGGGCATGGACATTGTGGGGCCAATCACTCCTCCTTCATCAAGAGGACACCGCTTCATCCTGGCCATCACCGATTACTTCTCCAAATGGGCATAAGCAGTCCCACTGGCGGAAGTAAAGAGCTCCAGGGTGGTCAGCTTTATCAAACACCATGTTATTTACCGTTTCGGAGTACCCCGGCGGATCATTCATGACAATGGTCCTCAGTTTATCAGCCACATTTTTAGCAGGTTCTGTGACAAGAATCGCATTCAAAATGTGGCATCCACCGCCTACAATCCGGCTGCAAACGGGTTAGCAGAGGCGTTCAACAAAACCATCATTAGGCTGCTCAAAAAGGTCGTGTCATCCAACAAAAACGACTGGGATGAAAAGCTTGGCGAATGCCTTTGGGCCTACCGCACAACGGTACGGACCCCAACAGGCAACACACCATTCTCCCTGGTCTACGGGAGCGAAGCGGTACTGCCTCTCGAGATCCAGATACCCTCACTCCGCGTAGCAATAACAAACAAACTCACAGAAGAGGATAATCAACGTCGTCTTCTGCGAAAACTGGAGGCACTCGATGAGAAGCGTCTCCTGGATCAACAACGCATCGAACTCTACCAAGCCCGTATATCACAGGCTTTCAACAAGAAGGTCAAACAGAGGACTTTCCAAGTTGGCGACCTGGTTTTGGCAGTCAGGAGGCCGATGGTGTTAACTCACAAGACACCAGGAAAGTTCGAGCCCAAGTGGGAAGGACCTTTCATCATAGAGACGGTATACTCAAACGGTGCTTACCGCCTCGCCAAACCCAATGGAGACTTGTTCATGATGCCCATCAACGGCAAGTTCCTAAAGAAGTACTATTCTTGACATCCGTCAAACATGTACTTCCCCAAAGGGGATCTGTGGGCCCAATCATCGGGGCTCACACACAATCTCCTTCCACAAACTCATACGCTTCTGGAACCCAGTTGTTTCGCCGCATCCTCCAGTAGAAGGACAACCACATCCACATCACCTCTGAGTTGTCCCCCTACACCCTACAAGGCGGAATCTTACATCCCGTAAGACTACGCTATCCTTCATGTTTACCACGTCCACATTACCTCTGAGTAAACATCTCGTACAAACAACCCCTGCGTTGTCGTACATTGATCGCCGAACTTCCACGTCCACATCACCTCTGAGTTGTTCAGCGTATCCCCCAGGATCATTCCTACCACGTCCATAATACCTCTGAGTAGAAAGATTCTATCATTTTGAATCCAATGATTGCCATGTCCACATCACCTCTGAGCAAACATGTTGGTTCCTTCAAACTTATTATATGTACCTAAAAACCAAGGTACACAAAACATAATAGGTCTACACAAATCATCAAGTTCATAATAACAAAAATGAACACATCACAAAAAAGGTTGTGTACTTCTTTATTTTCTAAAAAAAGAGAGAATACAGAACTACATTATCCTCCAGCAAAGGTTACAAAAGAACATAAAAAAGGGAGAAGCTACAGTCCCTGAACCTCTCCAGGGTGGGCTGAGAGCTCTCTGACTCGACGCCTTAAGTCGGCTGTACGGGTCTCCACAGTCGCCAGGACTCGACGCTCAGCTTCTTGACGTTCAATTCAACAGCCTCAGCGGAAGTTTCGCTCTCATGCTTCTCATCAAGCTGTTGTCGTTGTTGAGCCAAGGCAAGAGTCCGCTGAGTAAAAGTCGCTTCTTCCTGCTTGAATGCTACATATTCAGCCTGAACACGTTCGCATCTAACTGGAGTCGGGCCCGTTGGTCCTCAAGGCGGCGTATCTGGGTGTTGATCTCTGCGATGTTAGCATCCAACGCAGCTCGCATTTCCATCGTCTTCTTCATAGACTGAGACAACTGCTCTACTGCAGCCTCAGTCTCAGCCACCTCGTGCTCCCAAATGCCCACAGTGGCCTGGTACGAAGACTCGATCTCGGCAATCAACTTCCCCTTCTCCGCATCTATCAGGACGGAGAGGTCATTTTGTTGGATGCGCTGAAGTTCCGCAAGCCGCTCGTCCAGCTCGATCATCGAAGCCTCCAGAATTTCGGCCATATGGTCGTGGCCTTGGTGAATGCGGATCAGCTCGATACAGGGAATTGCCAGAGTTCTTGCCGTCGTAAAGCTTCCGTTGGCATCCATCACCGCAGATACACCCCTCTGCAGCATTTTGTACACTCCCTCGATGAGGAATTTCACATATTCGTCTGCGTCCGCCAGGACCTGCGGCGTCATAGCAGGAGTTGGAGGAGCTACTACAGTTAGCAGACCGGAAGAAGATCCGCCAACCTCAACCTGCGAGGCTGGAACCTCGGCATCAATAGGCTCTTCATCAACAGGGGCTGGACTGCTAGCCCGAGGAGCCGAAGGAACAGAGGAAGCCCGCACAGGCGTCGAGATAGTACCCCAAGTAGGAGGGGCAACAGAGAGTTCCACACCCTTGCCCTTCTCAAGCCCGGAGGAACCACCGACGTCAACGGCCACCTCTTCTACCCCCAATGTCCTATCAGCGACCGGTACCTCCCCCGGCAGAACGGGGAGATCAACACTCATCTCCTGTCCCGTCCCGGGAGACAGGACTGACAGAAGGGTCTCATCCTTCTCAAGTCCCTCTACAGGGACAGAATCTATCACTATCTCCTGATCGGTAGCCACCTCAACTATTGAGGCTGGGGTAGAACTCGGCAATGCTGCAGCCGACCCCTCTTCATCAAGACAAAGAGGGGAATCAACCCTCTCCTCTATTCCAACTATACCTGTTACCCTCGCAACAGGTTTTTACGGTTCTGTTGGACCCTCGACATCCAAGGCCGATGCTGAGGCCTTCATCTTCTCGGAAGCTGCTGATCCTCAGCTTCCCGTCTGACATAATCCGGGGATGCTGGAATCTCTACAACAACATCCACGGTGTTCTCCTCCATGGAAGACATCATAGTTGGCGGAATACCCACTTCAGACGAGCCCGCCATCTCCTTTGGCCTGCTCCCACCAGATTTTGGAGTACGAGGCTTTCTTTTCAGCGGCTCCAACAAAAAAGGGAGAAGCATGATTACATAAGAAGCTAAACTTGAAACCAGACCTTACGGGACACCTTACCTCTGCAGATGCTGAGTCCGAGGATACCGTCGGTGACGACGCCGTCTTCTGCTTTTTCGATACAGGAGAGTCGATCTTTGTATCTGTACGCCTTTTTGTTTGATCGACCGAAGGTTTTTTCTGACCCCCAGTAGATACGGCGGGGGCGCCTCGATAACCCGACTCGGGCGGACGGTACGATCGAGCCTTCGCCAAAGTGTCTGCACCCGCCGCTAAATGGGTGCCTGCAATAAAACTGGTCTCCCTATCATATCCGGCGGGCGCGGCAGCCATAGCAGAGTAAAGAATTGGCGGCCGCGAATTCTGGACAAGGAGCGTAAAGCGGGCTCCAACATCCGGCATTATAGTAATGCCAAGCTCGTGCACCATCCAGCAAACTTCCAGCGTACCCCAAGGTGATACTGGGATTATCCAACATCAATTGAGCGTACCCGAATTTCCTTGCAAAGCGGCTTGGCAAATACGGTTCCAGGTAACACTGGTTCCTGTTCCGATATACCAAATGGGACGGCCGGATACTTTGCAACCAGCGGAATCCCAATGGAGGCAGAGTGGTGGCATCTTCACCCGAGTCCACCAGATCTTCGTTGGCCTCAAAATCGGAAAAGACAGGACCAACTTTGGCGATCTCCCATCCCTGAAGATGGGATAAAACTTTCCTACAAACAGGAACACCGGTGTGCGACCAATTCCTCCGATGGAAATGCCGGAGGAATGCATCTCCGGACCTGTGGTCTTCCTCCGAACCCGGGCTCATCACATTGGGATGGTGTAAAATTAACCACCCCATCAAATAATGAAATGGCAGTTCGGCACGCGGAAAGTTGTTGTTTTTGCCTCGTTCGTGAACGACATCTTCCGCAAACTCTCGTAGATCCCGCAACAGGTTACACACCATTACGGGGAGTAAAGCTAAAGGACGGCCGAAGGCCAACTTCACGGCCGGCAAAATTAAGTTCCGAGTCATCCTCTCTACAGAGCCAGACCCGCCTGAGAAGACATGGTCCCGGAGCCAAACCATAAGGTACGCGACTAATACTGCTTTTGGCGACATCCGATAGGTGAGATGCCAAAAATAGCTATAAGAGCGTTCATCCGACTGCTGGTCCTCGTTCTCCAAGAGATTTTTCTCGCCTAACCTGCTCATTTCGGAAAGTACCTCGTTACGAGAAAGTGCCAGCGGAGTAGAAAAATGGAAAGGATCCTCTTTGTCCTGCCTAAAGATGTGATCTCTCCAAGCAGTCACATGAGGCTGCGTCCCGCCCCTATCCTTCTTCTGCATATAGTAGTGATGACTCGCTACTTCTTTGAAGACATCCATCATCTCATCAGCTTTGTCCCCCAAGACCTGGAATTCTTCATTGGTCGGAAAGTACTCCTCGTAAGGTTCTGATCCCCAGGGGAGTTTTGATTCCTCGTACATCTCATGAAGCGCTTGAAACATAATGACACCAACCCTCTACCCGAAAGTCTCCCTTGGGGTATGATTGTTCCATCAACAACATACGACTAGCAAAAGTCGAGGCACCCAAGGCAAAAGTATTGACGGAAACATCGCTATAAATACTCCCAGGACGAAGAGTCTGCCAGGTGTAAGAGGTACCAGCTCACGAGGCGGCCAGAGTATCCCTCTGATCAGAAGAAGAATCAATTCTGATGATGCCTGCTACCGCTCCCCCCTGAGATGGAGTAATGTCCCAGGACATTCTCCTCTTGGAAGCAAGACGACAGAAAGCTAACAAAGGCCACTGACGTTCGAGCTGCCTGACAGTCATATGCACACCCCTGGCTGTAAAGAACCAGTCTTCTTTGACCTTCAGCACCTTGGCTTCAGTAGAAGAAAGGCGGTCTCCGAACAGGAACTCAGGCTTTAAGAAGGTCACTTTATTGGAAGTGGCAGATTTTAGAATGCCACGTTCCATCATCCGTTTGAGGAACTCGTGATGTTGTTCCCGAATTTGAATCATTCTTTTGGGATGCTGATCCAGCATAATAGCCGCTTGAGCAGGATTTATCACCTCTTCATCATAATCTACTCCCATCTGGCAGAGCGCGGCGTCCAGGAGCACTTCGTTTAAGAGTGGGATGGTCATCGACACTGACAAAAATGCAAAGATATTAGAGATGACACAAAGAGCAGAGCTTCATTCTCGTCAAAAGCGCGTATCAAGCGCATCTAAAAAAGAAGCCTCGGTACATCATCAGGGTTTAAACCCATGCACGTCAGCGGTAGAGCCTCAGCGCATCATCAGGGTACAAAACCCATGCGCGTCAGCAACTAAAACCACGGTGCATGATAAAGGCCTGAGCCTATGCACGTCGGCGAGAAAGATCTATACATTGGCAAATAAGAACGATAGAAGACAATAAAGCTCACCGACAACCGCCGGCCGAACTTCGACAGGCGGGCGAGGAATGTCACTCACGACAACCTCTACAGGCTCCTTCTCTTTCCCTTTTCCTTTGCCGGCACCGCCGCGAGGATTCTTGGGAGCCATTCTCTCAGAGAAGAAGAAGTTAGGGTTTTGAAGAAGAACTCTAAAGGAGGCAAAGGCACAGAGCAGAAGAACTCTCTCTCTCTCTATCTCTCACCTATTTATAGGCCGTGATCGCACGCGTGAACCGATGACGAGTGATCTCAGCCGTCGCCTCGGGTCCTATGAAGATAACAGCAGATAAAACCAAAAGATCATCATTAATCTTTTTGGTTACCGAGGCATTATCATATGTATTAACTGAGAAGAGCATGCGCCCGAACAGGCATGCGCCCTAGCAGTCATGCGCCCTGATTGCCATGCTTTTTATTCAAAGTATTCCAAAACTTATTCAAAAGTTTTGAAAACTTTGAAGGGGGTCTTGTAGAAGCATGGAATTTCACAACCAGAAAGACCATGCGCCAGACACTACATGCGCCAGAACTCGGACAGAACACTTCACAGCAAAGTCAATAAGTATAGACATTTGAAGAAGGACTTTTTATTTATATACAAAAGTCTATTACACGTCTAGAAAAGGTTGTACAAATTAGAATTTCTAAAAAGGAAAGATCCTAAGTCTACAGCCAGCGGCTACCATGCGCCTCCAGATAGGCGCAACAGTCACCATGCGCCGCCAGTTAGGCACAGCAGATACCATGCGCCTCCAACCAGGCGCATCCTACCATCCCTTCAGCAGCCAGTTATGTGCTGCTCTTTCAGCCAGGCTCACCTGGCCGAGCAGGATGAGAGTGGCAATTAACACCCCATCCAGAGAAAGAGCCTCCAAAGCCAAAGGAAGACGGTCAGGGCACCGCAATTCCGATCTACGGCTCTTCCGGAACAACGGAGACGAGGTCCGAGCATCCTTATCTTTGGATGCAATAGGCACCTTCTGCCTGCCTCAGAAGCCCTCGACTCTGTCTTTTGGATGTAACAGTCACCTTCAAGTGCATCAACGACGACATGGCGTCTCATCTTCACCCTCGGGAGCACATTGTCAACAGAATGCACTCGAATACCCGAGTTCATGTCAGAAGTACGTGAGGCAATGAGAAGCAAACCTTCTCTCCATGCCACTATTTATAGGCCGGCCAGATCAAACCCACGCACCAAGTGGATGGCTCTTCAAATTCCGTGCAATGAACTCACATTAAATGGATGAACCAGACGCCTCGACTTCAGCCGAACGGCTATTTAAAGGCACTCGATAAGCGAAACAATCGCATCATTAAAGACGTATCGGATGCGCCGGCTGGACAGCGCATCACACCCCTTCAAACACCAAGCGCCTCCCACAGATGCGCCCTGTACCGAGCGCATCACAGAGGATGTGCCCCCATACGTTCCCATACGCCTAGTGGAACGTCAACCAACGCGCCCACTCAGCTGTCCATCGAATGTCACCAATATTAAATGCTGAACTGACAGAGTTGGCAGCACGCCTCCCCAAGTCTGAACGGGTGACAGCTTTTGCAGAAAACGAAGCGTCCACAACGTCAGCATCATCATGACTTTACCCCGACGGCTACTGTCACGTGGCCACCCAACCATCCGCATGCGCCTCGAAAGCCATGTGCCTCAGACCCTTCACTGATCCTTAAAGACAGAAGAAGAGTCTCCAGTTGAAGCTTTGCATGCGCCTCAAAAGCCATGCGCCCCAGACTGATCTCTGATCCCGAAAGACAGAAGGAAAGTCGCTCGCATGCACCTCAAAAGCCATGCGCTCAGAACGGTTCGTGACTCCTAAAGGTCACGAGCCAAAATCTCATCATGCGCCCAATCCAAGGCGCATCCCACCAAATCATCCCCCCATCAGATCCGAGATCTCCGAGCCATGAGTCGACGACACGTGTCCTTTGACTCAACTCATCCAAGATTTCAGCAACGGAAAGATCTTCTCCTCTGCTACGTGCCGGCTCACAACAGCAGTATGAAGAATTCAACCCCTCGAGTAGGGCGCATCATCCATACGCCTATATCAGTAATCTCCATGTGGCATCCCCACGTACCGGCGCATCCTACATATGCGCGCATGAGCAGCCAACCTGCCCAGCTATAAATAGAGGAATCATTTTCTTCTTCCAGACACACAGACAGATACAAAAAAACACACCACCAGAGAGGCAGATACAGACATTCAACGTCTTCCTCTTCTCAGCAAGCTCCAGCACCCAGAGCAATCTACACCTTCAGAGAACTGATAACCATCGTCAGCCCGTCAACGGAGTCAACGCATTACCACTCGCTCCATTGGCACTAAGGACCCAGATTAAACAAAAGTGTACTCCTAGGACTATATTTAAGTCCTATATTGTAATACTGTTCTGTTTGTATTAAGATTTGCAATCAAACAATTTTAATGGCAAACAATACCTATCTAATTTTTTCTATCTATATGTATGCCCTAAAGCCTATCATTACCCTATATATATGTAAAGGATATGACCTACTTATTTTGGTAACATCCTACCCTACTCAGATTGGTAACAATGTTACCCCTTAACCTAGGTCATCCCTTCTAGGTTAAATCTAGTAACAAGTATGGCAATTACTTTAGTTTAGGTAAATCATACATTGGATCACCTAGAGTAGGTAATCCCCAAAATCTTATCCCATCTTTGGGACTTCCATTATCTATCCTAGGTTAGGAAATACCTTACCTTACCATACCTTACAATTATCATACTATATTAGGTAGGTAATCCCTATTTCCCATCTAAGGTGATACTTCTCAGATCCTATCATAAAAAAATTTCATATTACCACCCCACACACATTCCATGGCCTATCACAGGCTGGCGGGGATTGAATGGTCGTGTCCTGCTGCCACAGTGGCCAAATGGCCTATTCTCTATAGGGATTGAGACCCTACTACCTAGTGTAGCAGGGCAACTGTTGCTACAAGTGTCCTCTACATCTGCTGTTGCATCGCATCATCTGTATCCACTGCTACATGGTATCATCTACATCTGTTGTTGCAGTACAATTGCCATATGCTACCACATTCCTATCTCAATCTGACACTAACATCAATCAAGCTAACATGAAACTAACATCAACATCTCAAATATACTAACACTACATATCACTAACCAAGCTAACTTAGGATACCAATGTAATGACCCGCTCTGCCCTAGCGGAGCGCCAATTCAAACGACAATTGCAACGACTCAAACGAGCCGTCGACCCGAAGAGTTGGCATCGACCAGATGAAGAATCGATGCAAGGCTTACATTGGCCCGTCAAGATGAATCTAGACTTAGACTTTCAAAGGCGTACTCGGAGTGTCGCTCGGCCGATGCGAACATCGCTAAGGTGGGTGGCTCCGATGAACATGTCTTCGCTTAGCCTAGAGACAGAACAATACGGACACTATTGCTAGAATCGCTAGGCGATAATACCGCGCATGCTAATTAATGACTCAACGCACCTAGCTAAGGGAATAATCTCATCTTGTATGCTTGTATAGAATATGGAAAAGAACATAGAAAATGTGAGATCTCTCGCACCGTGCTCATGCTCGTGCTAAGACAAAAGCTTACGTTTATATTCCTTATACGTTCAACAATGAAACAATGAATGGGTTACAACAATGGAACGGGAAGACTATCAACATAGTCGTTCCGAGTAGAGTATAGCAACATTGAAAGACTATGGGACCGATGGGTTGCCAAGGCGACTCCCGCATAGGAAGTTGCATAATGAATGAATGAATCAACGAATGAATAAATGAATATGTGAATGAATTAATGAATGAACGAACAAGTGAAAAAAAGAAAAGAAGATTGAATAAAAGATAATAAGGAAAGGAATGGTTAGCGACAGGTATGACGGGGACGTACATCGGGGCTCGCTACCCGCACTGCACGGATGCTGCCGCCAACCTAGTCGATAACGTATTAAGGCTAAGGGTTAGCCTACGGCTCAGAGACAGCCGTTGAGTTAAAATGACAAATAAAATGAAATGGTCGTGGACACCTCCATCGTATACGGGGGAGAGGCAAAATAAGGGATTTCCAGCGGCACGGTCAAGGTGTAGGACGTGCCGGTAAATCAAAATGGCTTATGTCCATGGCCTGGGGGTGGGCTTGGCCATCCATGAAGACGTAAGGCCGAGTATTTCAAGAGACTATCAGGGTGTACCAAGCCGCACGCCATGATAGGTGAGAAATTACCAAAGAAGAAACATGTCCAAATTGGCTTGTGATGCCAGCGACCGATGCATATAGATTAAGTAGGCTTTGCTGGTGGCAATCCATGTGCAAGTCCGTGCATTGAAATCAAAGTAGTCTAAGTTAGCTAAATGAAGTGCCTTCTGAACAGGCTTGAATATAACACACAAAGTAATCGAGAGTACTTCGGCAAAGGAGTTAGAAAACATGCCTACGACGCGCTAGGACCTGAGGCATGGACACGCCCTTGACACTGAAAGTTTACATGAATCACGTTATGTTATTTCCTATGAATTGTTGACTAACTTGGTTTACTTTGGACAGGGAAGGCCGGACGGTAAGTATGGATAAGTCGTGCATGTATTTTCATACAATACATTGAATTTGGCAACACGAGATAGGTTATAAAACATGCATAAAACTGATCCTAAGGCAAGATTAGAAAGATAATGAATGATAGACGGTGCACGAAAGTAAATAGAACGTGTTTGGTAATGATAGCATTATGGGCGAGCTAGCCTCCCCACCAGTGCATACAATGTACTGATAGCCCTACAGTTTGTTTGCAGGATGTAGGAGACGTCGTCAGGTGCGGATCTTTCCTCGAACGTGCTAAGACGCGAAGCTATCTCTGGAGCCTTAGAACGATGCAAGAAGCTGAACCACCCTATACAGGACATAATGTATCGAAACATCACCATGAATCATCCCATCTTGTAAGCCACTTGGCACGCCTTTTATGTTTCAGAGAGAGAGCTTGAGTGACTTGTAAACTCGGCCTAGCGCCGCTTGTAAACTTCTTGGAAATCAATAAAGAGTTTGAATTTGCTTCAACTTGTGTTTATTTACTTTCTGCTACAAATGGGGACACTCTGTACGAATCTGTGGCCTAGCTTAAATCGGTCATTTATAGACTTAGCCTTGCACGGGCGTACCTAGGCCCGTGCGGCATCATGCCTTTGCAAGGACGATCGCTCCTACGGGAGCGGGGTGTGACAGATTGGTATCAGAGCACAGCTTTACGTCCTTGGACTTCATTTCGATTTTCTCAGTTTTGAAAGCTCGTTTGGAAATAAAAGAAGTGTACACTCTCTCTCGTTGTGCCTTGGGATGTTCCATACAATAAGTCTAATATTTTCAAAAGCTCGTACAAGTACTCGATTGAACGGATCGATAGGCGAAGGCCTTTGTGTCGAACCGCGACGGACTCGAGTTGGAAGGAACGCATGCTAAAAAGTTAGCAAACACAGTGCGTACTTGAATAACCTTATGCTGAAGGTAGCGAACGAGTTTGCGAGCGAGACCGACTATCGCTCGAACGAGAATAAGTGAGACTTAGAACATATGTCGATAGAGACGCTACTTGACCAACGCTACAGCGAACACGAAAAGTGGTTCTTAGACTTTGAGGAACGGGCGAACACGCAATTGAACATATCGATTGGGTATCGAATGACCTTTCGAGGATTTGTAGTGTGACTTGACCCCGAGTAGTGTATGTGATAGCTTCGAGGAAGAATAAGAATGAGTGTCGACGACTAGTCGAGTGGCTCGAACCCTGAGTAGTGTATGGACGTTATAGAAATTGTTAGAGCGAGACTAAAGGATTTACGGGTAGTACGAGTATGTCGGCAAGCGATTATATCGCACAAAGCCTTAGAATGAGTAACGCTTAGTTGGTTGCGACATTGAGAGTCTCAAATAAGATATTTTTCGGACAAATTACGAATGTGTAGTGCGAGTGCAAAACAAGTTGAATAGAGAGTCGAGACGATGAAACGAGTGGAGGTCTTGGTCGAGGAAATATAGAAGAACGTGCATGCGATTTTGGATTTAGTCGAATGAATTGAAACTTGAGTTAAGACGAAATACTCAGATGAAACCGAAGATAGCATGATCGGATGATAGCGTACATAGGAAATGTTGGTTTGAAGATACGAAAATGACTAAGGATTTGAAATGGATGTTGCTCATCGACGAGTTAGCACGAGACAATGCGAATTGAGGAAATTAAGTTGCACGACTCGGAATTCATTGCAAAAGGAAGATCGTCAGCTTATGTGCATCATCGATGGTATTGTGGCGTATCAAAGATCGATGTATGATAACTCGTGGGTACTCTGATTCGATGAATAATGATCGTGTTAGAAGTTATTGTTTTGAAGGATACTATGTTGGAGAATTTGGATAAGAAATAAACGTTTGGATGAAGAAGGGAAGTGACTTGATTGTTCGGTGATAACCATAACGACAACGATCTTGTCTTGAGCGAGCACAACTCCAGCCTTGCACATGCGTCACGTTGGATTTGGGACGATCGTTCCGCGTGAGTGTTGGCATGGTGATTCATGTCCAGTGGGAATGATCAAACTCGAAATAACTTAACATGGCAATTTTGATTGCTACGACTTGTGGTTTGAAGCGAAGACGAATTGGAGGATTGATCGGACTTATAATGGACGATGAAGTAAAGTCGAGGATTGAGTAGGCCCAATCCGCGTATCAAAAATGAGTAAGTCTAGACGCAATGCTAGAGTTACGTCCCGATGAGAATGATTATTCTGCAGGAATGTTGACATGGCGATTTATGTCCGTCGTGGATAATCAGACTTGCGTGAGATCGGGGCGCGACATATTGCAAGGCTAGACGACCTTGTGATCGACTATGTGAATTGGATAGAAGGGATAGGTGGATTGTATCAAACATACTTGAAGAGATAGACTACGATAATTGTTATTACGGACGCACGATATTGACATGTCAAGGATTTGATTGAGGACAACCTATCGTAGGATAACTTTCCTAAACGAGCTCAGACATGGAGCAGAGAATGTCTCGATATGAATAGTATGAACGCTGCTTGATATTTAGAAATTTGAGCGAAGCAAACTTGGGTAGAAACTCCCGTATGAACGAATAGAATAGTTTGACCATAGGACTTGGGGCGAACATCGTGCAACGACCTTGCACGATGAGCCACGGACTTGACTTGTAACTATGACCTGTGAGCTGACCTAGCGGATAGGCGGATGACCCTATGCCGAGTGATTGAAACTGTGCGATTGACATTACAATATCGTCTGGACGGGCGATAGACTTGGGACAACAAGACTTAGAGTAGGACGGGGAACTGGGAGTGTGCGTGAACGACAACGAGATTGGCCCTAAATGAAGGGAATGATAGGAATGAATGATGCGCAAGTAAAGTTGGGATAACGAATTGAATCGTTGATAGGAAGATATACTCGATGATAGGCAATACTTGGTCTTGAATTGGACGAAAATTACTTAGACTTGGTCGACCCCGCTAAGAAGAAATCATACTAATTTCGTGGACAAGAACGCTTGAGAAGCGATTCGGGTCATCTCGATGACCGAGATAAACGATAGTGAGATGCACACGAGTTCGGTTTTAAATCAAAGTTAGCAAAATGATCAGTAAATCAAAACTATCATGAGTAGCTTGTCCGACTTTGCTAATCGCTAAGCTTGATTGAAATATACGTATTTGGGGGACGCCTTGAATATGTGTACGATCCAAACTCAGCGATATGATGAACTCGAATGCAGCTGCAAGTGGGTGTTGAGATGCGTATGAACGAATGAGTGAGTTTGCCTCAGCTTACGTCTCTCATATTTGATAAATTACAATGTACCTCGTACGACCATTTCAGTCCCATGACACGTCGAAATAGCAACCAAGTCAAAGAAACGCTTGAATTGAATAAGTACCATCAACTCTAAAATGAATGAATGAAAAGTTATTCAATAAAATCGACCAAACGTATGCAGACAAGGAACTTAGAAAGGTATCGAGTATAGTTCGATACCATCGAGCGATAAAGTCGGTCGATAGGAATTGTCTACGATACGCACACGACATGAGTTAGGGAACGGTAGGCTGACCTGCACTCAGGAAGTCTTGAGGACGAGACTTGTTTTGAGTGGTGTATTATGTAATGACCCGCTCCGCCCTAGCAGAACGCCGATTTAAACGGCAATTGCAACGACTCAGACGAGCCGTCGACCCGAAGAGTTGGCATCGACCAGATGAAGAATCGATGCAAGGCTTACATTGGCCCGTCAAGAAGAATCCAGACTTAGACTTTCAAAGGCGCACTCGGAGTATCGCTCGGCCGATGCGAATATCGCTAAGGTGGGTGGCTCCGATGAACCCGTCTTTGCTTAGCCTAGACACATAACAATACGGACACTATTGCTAAAATCGCTAGGTGATAATACCGTACATGCTAATTAATGACTCAACGCACCTAGCTAAGGGAATAATCCCATCTTGTATGCTTGTATAGAATATGGAAAAGAACATAGAAAATGTGAGATCTCTCGTACTGCTCTCCACGCTCGTGCTAAGACACAAGCTTACGTTTATGTTCCTTATACGTTCAACAATGAAATAATGAATGGGTTACAACAATGGAACGGGAAGACTATCAACATAGTCGTTCCGAGTAGAGTATAGCAACATTGAAAGACTATGGGACCGATGGGTCGCCAAGGCGACTCCCGTACGGGAAGTTGCATAATGAACGAATGAATCAACGAATGAATATGTGAATGAATCAATGATTGAACGAACAAGTGAAAGAAAGAAAAAAGATTGAATAAAAGATAATAAGAAAATGAATGGTTAGCGACAGGTATGACGGGGACGTGCATCGGGACTCGCTATCCGCGCTGCACGGATGCCGCCGCCAACTTAGTCGATAACGTATTAAGACTAAGGGTTAGCCTACGGTTCAGAGATAGCCGTTGAGTTAAAATGACAAATAAAACAAAATAGTCGTGGACACCTCCATCGTATACGGGGGAGAGGCAAAATAAGGGATTTCCAGCGGCATGGTCAAGGTGTAGGACGTGCCGGTCCGGACGGAAATCAAATAGCTTACGTCCATGGCCCGGGGGTGGGCTTGGCCACCCAAGAAGACGTAAGGCCGAGTATTTCAAGTGACTATCATGGTGTACCAAGCCGCACGCCATGATAGGTAAGAAATTACCAAGGAAGAAACATGTCCAAATTGGCTTGTGATGCCAGCGACCCATGCATATAGATTAAGTGGGCTTTGCTAGTGGCAATGCACGTGCAAGTCCTTGCATTGAAATTAAAGTAGTCTAAGTTAGCTAAATGAAGTGCCTTATGAACAGGCTTGAATATAACACACCAGGTAATCGAGAGTACTTCGGCAAAGGAGTTAGAAAATACGCCTACGTCGCGCTAGAACCCGAGGCAGGGACACGCCCTTGACATTGAAAGTTCACATGAATCACGTTAAGTTATTTCCTATGAATTGTTGACTAACTTGGTTTACTTTGGACAGGGAAGGCCAGACGGTAAGTATGGGTAAGTCGTACATGTATTTCTATACAACACATTGAATTTGGCAACACGAGATAGGTTATAAAACATGCATGAAACTGATCCTAAGGTAAGATTAGAAAGACAATGAATGATAGACGGTGCACAAAAGTAAATAGAACATGTTTGGTAATGATAGCATTGTGGGCGAGCTAGCCTTCCCACCAGTGCATAACAATGTACTGATAACCCCATAATCTGCTTGCAGGATGCCGGAGACGTCGTCGGGTGCGGAGCTTCCCTCGAACGTGCTAAGTCACGGAGCTATCTCTGGAGCCTTGGAACGTTGCAAGAAGCTGAAGCACCCTATACAGGACATAATGTATCGGAACATCGCCATGAATCATCCCATCTTGTAAGCCACTTGGCACGTCTTTTATGTTTCAGAGAGAGAGCTTGAGCAACTTGTAAACTCGGCCTAGCGCCGCTTGTAAACTTCTTGGAAATCAATAAAGAGTTTGAATTTGCTTCAACTTGTGTTCATTTACTTTCTGTTGCAAATGGGGACACTCTGTTCGACTCTGTGGCCTTGCTTAAATCGGCCGTTTACAGACTTAGCCTTACACGGGCGCACCTAGGCCCGTGCGGCATCATGCCTTAGCGAGGACGATCGCTCCTGCAGGAGCGGGGCGTGACAACCAATCCACCCTTGCATGATACTAACATGACACTACATCTTATCTCTAATTAACCTTCTGAACTTAGATATGCTATACTAAACTTGACACCCAATCTCATGTCCTCACATGCCAACTGATACAAGACACCGTAGTATCACATGGATACCTCACATAGGCTCTATCTCCTTTGTTACTTCTAACTGAACCCCCAAAATCTGATCTCTCTATGGCCAACACCCCTAAACTTCCATCTTGGTATCAACCATCCCTATTACCTAGATATATGCATATTTACCATTAGATAATTATCCTTATTTATAAAATGAAAGGGCCACACAACACTCTAGGATACCAAAAACTCTGATACACTGGCCAATGGCCAACCCGAGACCCCTCCCTCTTATTACAAATAACCTAAGGCTATAGCATAGGCCAAATTGGCTCTGACCTCACTTATCAACCTGGACCTTATGCTGGAGTCACCTCCCTCATCCTGCTCATTACTAAATTTGAACACTCTCATCTAACTGACACAAAACACTAACTTACTATACAAGGTATTCACTCACACTTAATTAACACCAACTGAACTAACTTTTATTGATACTAACATAACGTATCAGGATACTTAACAATACACAGGCAGTCGAACTAAAACCTAAGGGCTAGGTCTCTGCCACAGGGCAGACAAACTCCAAGTCATACCTTCATTCCCTTGCTGCCAAATAACGGCTGCCTACTGCACTATACTCGAGCTCATAGGCCCAGGCCAAAAGCTCTTGCCTACCCAAAGTGCACTGGCCAATATGGCCTAAAAATACCTCCAACTGAACTGAACATTCTAACTCACATCATAACAACTTGACACTACTCTCACTAAACAATGCACTTTACTTGAAACTGGGACAAGTCCCTATCCCTCTACCTACCTACAACCAAGTCTAAAACCCAAGGTCCTCACTTACTAACCCAAGATACTCACACACACAATAACTCACTGATCTGAGAAGGCCTCCCCTCTCACTCACTATACAAAATCTCTAACACTTAACTAAATATCCTAACATAACCCACTGAGCTAAATGGCTTGCTATCATACTGCAGTAAAGGCATTTCCCCTCTACACTCAGTTTATAGTGAGCCACAAATCACTTAAACTCATATACATACATAATATACACAACACATGAATCCTACGCATATTCTATATAACATATAGACACCCACATATATAACATATGCATCTCATATTTATATATGTACATTATATATAGGAAATTACTAGAAAATCAATTGACATGCCTAATTAATGAATAATCTATCAAAACATCGCACAATAATTGAAATACAAAGCGAAAATAGCCTATTAGGCATTTCAACAAATACTTGGGGGGCTCTCCTCAGATTTTTCCAAGGATGGCCCAAAAATCCTATATGAAATGCACTAAATGGAGGTTTAGATCCTTGCTCATCTCCCCATGGGTACCCTAACCAATGTGGGTGATCCTACATGTGTCATACATGAAGAATGAGCTCAAAACTATCAAAATACAAGGGTTTTACCTATTGGGTGGTTGATTTTCCAATAGAGTCTTCTATGGATGCTCTTGTGTCAAGTTGGACACAAATTCCTCCTCCTTTGGACTCCTCCCAATGAGCTCCTTGGTCTTAGCTCTTAGCCTTGTAGAAGGAAGGTTTAGGAGTGTTTTGGAAGAATTTGGAAGAGTTTCAGTGGTGGGAATCCATGGAAATGGAAAGGAATTGATGTGGGTCTATTTTAGGGTTTATGCATGCTTTAATGGAATAAAGAAGATGATTTAATAGTTCATTAATACTAGCCAACATGGGAGCCCTAAAACCTCCTCTAAAATGTCTATTTTGCCCTCACAAGTCGTTATGAACACTCACCTAATAAAGGGGTTAAGTGTGCTCTAAGTATGGGATTAATTCTTAGTCTAAATTAAGCCTAACATGACTTAAATGAGGCTAGTTGTATAATGATCGTGGTTCGTATTACGTATTTTGGTATACGTATACGTATATTGCATGTTTCATGGCATGGTTTATCTTGGTATTTCAATTGCATGGTTCGGATTGGCTTGGTTTGGCTTGCTTTGGGTTCATCATGAACCAAAAGAAAACCCCACACCCTTCCTTTAATAGCCGTCCAACTCTCTCTCTCTTCTCATTACTTCTTCTCCATTACTTTTTCTTCCTCACCATTACTCTCTTCACCTACCAGAGAGAGAGCTTAGGCAAGTGCAGCTTGCTTCACGGAGGAACTCAATTTTTATTGTTCCATTCTCTTCCTCACGAGATTCTAACACACTTTAATACTTAGCATTTCTAATTTCCATAGTTCAATTTATGTAGATCTAAGTTTATTGTGTTTTCGGATTTCTTGAGTTTTGATCTATTTAACCTTGTTATTATCTACTTTTGATGGTTTCATGTTGTAGAGAATTTGATTCTGCCCCATTTTGACCTATGGAGGTCTAGATTCAGACCTCGGATGAGGGATTTATAGAGCATGGTGTAGCTCCCCTTCCCAGAAATTTTAAAATATTTATTTATTTATTTTATTTTGATGGTGATTTTAGATTATTATAAATAATTATTTAGTTTATAATTACGGTGGATGATTTTAGCCATGGTTAGGAATTTGGAGCACAATGCGACTAGGAATCATGGCACGGATAGTGCAGTGGCGTGGTTTAACTAGTGTAATAGCCCTAGTAGGGAAGACCAAGCCGTAGTGACGTCCTAACTAGAAAAACCAAGCCAAGTTGCGGCTTAACACGTACCGAAGTTTTATTTATTATTTAATTATATTATTGAGTTTTCGAGAATCCGGTTGTGCCGAACCTGTCCAAAATAAGCCCAAGTCAAGTCCAAGCCCTAGTAGTCGGGTAGTACGAGTAGAGATGACCATATAGAGGCACATTGTAGTGGCATTTCACTTTAGTGATTTAGGAAGCAATTTGGAATCGGTAGATATATGTATTATTGTGCTTGCTATTAAAATAGTATTTTAGTTGGTAATATAGTAAATAAATTCTTTAATGAATATTTTGGATGTTATGGGAATTAACTAGGTTGTATATATGTACTTGAATATATGTATAGGTAGAAGAGTATTTATAATATATGAAAATTAGGATTTTGTACATATAAAATAACATTGTAATTGATATATAAATTTTAGTATATTGTATTTCTATTATAAATTATATTTAGAATATGTTATTCCTTATATTTGAACGTATACGGGTATGTGTATATATATATATATATATATATATATATATATAAAATATATATATATATATATATATATATATATATATATATATATATATATTTATATATATATATATATATATATATATATATATATATATATATATATATATATATATATATATATAGTTTTAGATATATAGAGTGAATTAATAATTATATGTGTGTGTATGTGCATATATATATAAATAATTATATGTGCGTGTATGTGCATATATATATATATATATATATATATATATATATATATATATATATATATATATATATTTTCTTTTTTTTCTTTTCTTTTTTTTAAACCAAAGACGGTGGACGACTCCATCCGACCTTGGCCCGGAGGCCGTGGCCACCGCTACCCAGCCACCTCCATGGGAGGGAGGGCTCGAACCCGGCCCTTACCTCCGGTGTACGATGGTGTTACCAGTACACCACGACTCGATGTGCATATATATATATATATATATATATATATATATATATATATAAATATATATATATATATCTATATATATATAATATATTTGTATACATGTAATATATATAAATACATTAATGGTTATATATATAGAGTTATATATATGTGCTTATATATATATAGTTATTTATATATGCTTATATATAGAGTTATATATGTATGCTTATATATAAGAGTTATATATATATGCTTATATATTAATAGGCCACAAGGCCGAGCATATCTCAGCTCAGCCCACGAGATGGGAACCCCTCCCCTTATGCAACAGAGGAGCTGAACCTTATATATACATTAAGTATATATATTGAGATCGAGAGATCAAATATACGAAACCCTAAACCCGATCTCCCAACACCCCGATGGGCGACCCCAGCCACCTGGGCGGTGTACCCCCGATGGCCGCGCACCGTCGACGGCCAGGCGCGCGAAACCAGCGCGCGCGCGCGAGATGACAGCGGCAACAGCAGCAGTTGCATCGATGAGAGCCACTTCACGAAGAGATAACTTCCTCCATGCTTGATCGTTTTTCGATCCAATTGTGCAGGTACGGAGCTAACCTATAGCCCTTCAATCCCTTTCAAATAGTTTGGGTTAATTCGTTTCGTGCGCGTCGCAAATCGATTCCCAAAACTGGAAAAAATCTCGATTTCTAGGATATAGAAACTGCCCCAACGTCCAATATTTACGGTCGATTTGCGACCAGAACATCGCAAACTTTAGAAAACCGTTTGAACAGACTTTTAGACAACCAATACGAGTTCGAAATCTCACTTTTACTTTTATTTTTCATGTATTAAATCCCTGTTAAAACCGTTTCAAAGTTTGACGAAAATCTGTTTTCAAAACTAGGAAAACTCATCCGCACAACGTGCGTCCCGCCAAACCAGGCAACGTGGTCACGCACCGTAGGCATCGATAGCTACGTAACGGCTTCGTGGTCGTGTGGGCTTTTACGGAATTCAAATTGGTCGCGTGTGCGCTACGAATTTGATGCGTATCTGTCGAAATTTATTGTATTGTGCACTTTGCAAATTCTCCAATTACTTTGTGCACGCTCGTCAGATCGAGACAAAACTTATGCCAACAGGACCGTATCGTTCTTCTGGTCCTGTATGCCAAGTTTGGTCCAATTCTGAGACAGTTGACAAAATTGCCGTTTTCTGGGCCCCGCGGTCCCACTCAACGGGCGATTTTATGCACGGCCCGCCGGAATCCAACTTCGGACATACGGTTGGATTCGTATCAGAAAACCGGATCCATAGACATGTAGTTTGAGGACTTTAGAGACCATTGACTCTGGCACGCTTTTCGGTGCAAAGCGGGTCCAACGGCGGACATCGTTTTTGCCCAAAATTACCGTTTTGCCCCTATGTCCAAAATTGGACTTAAGGACAGGCAATCCTAGCTAATTTGACTATTCTGAGAACATTGGTAATGTTTATTTCAGCATCCGGAGACTTATACATGTGTTGACTGATTGTGGCTTATTGAGTGGTATGGTATTATTGGTTTCTCCAGCTAAGGACCTCAGGCAAGTGTACTTTCTGATTGCTTTTCGATTCATAGTAGTTTTCTCATTTCATGTCTATACATATATCTTGCTGCTTGTTGACACGCTCATCACACGGAGTAGTCGGGAGAGAAAATATCTTAGTAGACATGTGGACTACCCAGAACTATCCCCCGTGTCTTTCGTAAATGCTAGCCGCTGCACACGACACGTGCAGTGAGCCTGATTTATCCTATAGCCGTTAACATGTCGAAACGGATATTTCACACCACCTAGATAGATGTCTTTTATTAGTTTTTTCCTTGTTTACTTTTCTATCGTGCTATGTCATCAGTTATCTTCCAGTTTTTATATCTCATATGTTATTTTCATGTCTTGTCAATTCTATTGTATTTTGCATTGCCGTCGGTTTGTGTACTTGTTCCATTCCTGACTGAAAACCATTATTTTTCCGGTTTAGCCGCAATTACTCTTAGCACTGGGAAGACTTGGGTATGCTGAGGACAACCTAGTAATAGAAAGCAATTGTATCAATTTCATTAATTATAAAATCTTGTATTTTCTTTAAATGATGTAAATGTTATAATAAATGTGAAAATATGAATGAGCATCAAATGTATTTCTTGAGCATTTATTTCTTGCGGACTTGACAGCGTTCTACCGCCGACTCTGCGGCATAGGCTGGCTTGGACACGTCTCATATCCGAAAAAGCGGGTGCGGGTCGTGACAAGTTTTTGTGGTGGCCCATGCAGGTCAATTTTCGTAAAATAGTACGAACTCGTGAGGGTACGTTAGTCGTACTATTGCGAGCCTGTGACCAGGAAATGCTCATTCACAACTAGGATTAAAATGATTTAAGAGAATGACTAGGACTAGGAGTCCCTTGTTCAGAATAACCGTGGGGTAGTTAAGATTGTCTGTTAGGCCATACAATTTGGATACCAAGTTGTTAAATTTAGATTGCTTGCCAGATCTTTATAGACACACTATTAATTTTGAATATGATAATGTGATCCAATATGGATATACTATTTACTTGGAATGTTAGGCTTGTCTAGAATTAAGGCGTTAAAATTTTAATAAACTGTTCAATTTTCTTTTGCTCTATTAGGTATAAACATCATATCATGAGTTAGGATTGCCTATTTTAGATTCTGTTTTGCTGTAAAGAATTAGTTTATGATTTCTGATCCTGTTATTCATATACAAGTCAGACTTGATTCAAATTTTTCCTCAACCCTTTGAAATATATATGAAATAAAGATTTGGATTATTCTTATTTTTCCTCGTCTTCAGTTATTTCCTGCCCGATCGATCCTTTATTTTGAGGGTGGAGACTTATAGGTAGATGTTTACGCTCTCTATCATAAACAACTAGCTTGAACACTAGCAGCCCCTTGAAGTCTTTAGGAATATAGTTAGAGAATTAAATGACTGCAATGACTAGACAACAGCGCATTGTCGCCAATTGTTTGAGAATGATAGTGTGGGTTCACTGCAGCCAACAGCGCACTGGCGAGGCACAACCCATAGAATTGAAATCATTTTGGAGAATCATAGTCTATGGGACATCGCTAAAACTATGTTCTCGTTGACCTTTTAGATCTTAGATACCCTTGTGCCAATATAGAGTAGAGTAACTGGTAGCATATCATCCCTGAATCACGGAACCAAGAGTTTACCGCAGCCTGAGTATACGGGCGAGATATAATTCTCGGTAAAGTGACTTCAAACGTGATTACAAGTTTAGGATATTATAGCGGATAGGAAAGTGCCATGTATACCCTCCAAGATCCAAGGCCAATACTAGTAAAAGTTCGTAGCATGTCTCCCCATCTCGCATTATATGGTCATTATGATCTATCGACGAGATAATTGACTAACACTAATAGGTTTACTTAGAATATAGAATTCCGAAGTCCAAAACCCATTAGTCGACCGAGGCCTTATAGATAGGAAGATAATGAGATGACTGTATAGGCAAGGACACCAAGTAAGGATTTGATTCCCTCAAAACTCGAATTACTTACTCCTCCTTCCAAAAATCCCACATGCTTAAATTTTGACTATTTTTGACCAACGCTGCTATTACTGCCTAGCTTTGCAAGCTTACTCTTTTATCGAGCTTGATTCGAGACATATGATTATTGGGGACGCCCGCTAACATATTATCTAATCAGAATCATCGTATTACGGTCTGATCAACCATGATGCATTTGGTTCGCTTTTCATTTAACTATCCTACGTGGATTGAGATGTAGATGTCTCTAGGATACTCATCCGCGACTGCTTTGACAATTATTCTTGAACTATACATTCGCATTTGAATCACGTAATTGTATTCAGTGACATCTCTCTTGAACTCTTCATTGTTTTTTGTCTTTCACCGATTAGAAAGACGAAAGCTCGTAATTGATAGATAGATACAGAGTATTCTCCATGGCTATGATAGTTGTATACGCACGTGTAGCTACCATCGACCAGCCCTGTGACAGAATCCTTGCCACCATATCCTAGCCTCTAAGGTGGGTAGACTGTAAGCCTTCTTGGGATATACGAGGATTACCGATTGATTAGACTAATTTACCTTTAGAATGATTAATGCCCATGGACTCCCACTTTCCGTTTAGATCATTTTGTGTCCCCGGCCATGTCATTAATATTCGGAGCACGAGACCAACTGTTACCTTTCAACAAATTTCATATGCAAGATCTAGACGAGTCCACCCTCATCTAGGTATATCATGTCCCACTCAAACCCATCCCCTTGTACTCTATTTTTGTGCTACGACTTACAGGTTAAAAGGACTGGCTATAACCCTTACCATAGTACCGCTAAACTTTTCGACTACAATTAGAGGCTCAACCTTGACTCAACTCATTTGACCCGATATATGGTTGTGGTCTACTCGAAGTCCACTATGCACATGGCACTAGTATGCCACCCAATTAAGGTCTCATGTGCTCCTTAAACACCAAAATCACTGAAGGCACATATTGAGCTTTAGGGACCTAGCTAACCACCCTGACTAGCAACCAGCTCAATCCCTTGGGTAGAAACTTATTCTAGGATACCCTAATCTAGTGGGAATAGTTTTATCATTGGATCTTGTCTAGTCCATATAGATTGAAACCCAATGTTCATTCAACCAACGACTGATAGAGAATCCATTTAGACCCCAATCTTGATTTCTCAAATTCCGTTCCGTTATGGAACCTTGTTTGATTTGGAATTTCGAGAACGAGACTTCTGTATTGTACGGATGGCAGGCCACTCTAAGCAGCGAAGGGTTCTTCGAGTTAGCAAGTGACTGGACTAGAGTAGCCCAATTTGCAAATATGGCAGTGGTTCATAAACTCCCTTTCTATCTGTAATATTGGATACTCTCTGCCGCTCTTGAAACGTTATATTTGCTCTCGATAATTCTTCCATATCTTCCTGTCCTTCCTATTTCAAAGCGACGAATGTCATGCTTATTAGAATTTATCAATATTTCTTAGCTACTTGTGTAAATACGTTGCCTGTTAAATCTTGGGTTGCTTGATAGATAAGAAAAGCTTATAGATGCCTCATACTGTAGATATCGGTTGGTAGGATTGTTAGCAACTAGTTAGAAGATTATAAGATTTTAGTTTGAGGAGTAGTGTGACAAAAGGTGGGAAGAAGTCCTCAAGTATTTGAAGTTATAAAATGGCTAGAGAAGGTTATAGAATATTTTTAGAAATTAAAATTGAGGAGATTACGGTAATAGTGGACTTTGATTTTAAGGAATAATTATTAATTAGAATTTCGAGGACAAAATTATTTTTATGGTGGATAGATTTGTAGCTCCCCTTCCCGAAAATTTTAAAATATTTTTTTATTTATTTTATTTTGATGGTGATTTTAGATTATTATAAATAATTATTTAGTTTATAATTACGGTGGATGATTTTAGCCATGGTTAGGAATTTGGAGCACAATACGACTAGGAATCATGGCACGGATAGTGCAGTGGCGTGCTTTAACTAGTGTAATAGCCCTAGTAGGGAAGACCGAGCCATAGTGATGTCCTAACTAGGAAAACCAAGCCAAGTTGCGGCTTAACCCGTACCGAAGTTTTATTTATTATTTAATTATATTATTGAGTTTTCGAGAATCCGGTTGTGCCGAACCTATCCAGAATAAGCCCAAGTCAAGTCCAAGCCCGAGTAGTCGGGTAGTACGAGTAGAGACGACCATATAGAGGCACATTGTAGTGGCATTTCACTTTAGTGATTTAGGAAGCAATTTGGAATCGGTAGATATATGTATTATTGTGCTTGCTATTAAAATAGTATTTTAGTTGGTAATATAGTAAATAAATTCTTTAATGAATATTTTGGATGTTATGGGAATTAACTAGGTTGTATATATGTACTTGAATATATGTATTGGTAGAAGAGTATTTATAATATATGAAAATTAGGATTTTGTATATATAAAATATCATTGTAATTGATTTACAAATTTTAGTATATTGTATTTCTATTATAAATTATATTTAGAATATGTTATTCCTTATATTTGAACGTATACGGGTATGTCTATATATATATATATATATATATATATATATATATATATATATAGTTTTAGACATATAGAGTAAATTAATAATTATATGTGTGTGTATGTGTATATATATATAAATAATTATATGTGCGTGTATGTGCATATATATATATATATATATATATATATATATATATATATATATATATTAAAAAATATATATATATATATATATATATATATATATATATATATATATATATATATATATATATATATAATATGTGTATACATGTAATATATATAAATACATTAATGGTTATATATATAGAGAGAGTTATATATATGTGCTTATATATATATAGAGTTATATATATATATGCTTATATATAGAGTTATATATGTATGCTTATATATAAGAGTTATATATATGCTTATATATATTGATAGGCCACAAGGCCGAGCCTATCTAAGCTCAGCCCACGAGCTGGGAACCCCTCACCTTACGCAACAGAGCAGCCGAACCTTATATATACATTAAGTATATATTGAGATCGAGAGATCAAATATACGAAACCCTAAACCCAATCTCCCAACACCCCGACGGGCGACCCCAGCCACCTGGGCGGCGCACCACCGACGGTCGCGCACCGCCGACGGCCAGGCGCGCGAAACCAGCACGCACGCGCGAGATGACAGCGGCAACAGCAGCAGTTGCATCTATGAGGGCCACTTCACGAAGAGATAACTTCCTCCATACTTGATCGTTTTCTGATCCAATTGCACAGGTACGGAGCTAACCTATAGCCCTTCAATCCCTTTCAAATAGTTTGGGTTAATTTGCTTCGTGTGCGTCGCAAATCGATTCCCAAAACTGGAAAAAATCTCGATTTCCAGGATATAGAAACTGCCCTAACGTCCAATGTTTACGATCGATTTGCGACCAGAACATAGCAAACTTTGGAAAACCATTTGAACAGACTTTTAGACAACCTATACGAGTTTGAAACCTCTCTTTTACTTTTATTTTTCATGTATTAAATCCCTGTTAAAACCATTTCAAAGTTTGACGAAAATCTGTTTTCAAAACTAGGAAAACTCATCCACACGACGTGCATCCCGCCAAACCGGGCGATGTGGTCGTACACCGTAGGCATCGAAAGCTGTGTAACGGCTTCGTGGTCTTGTGGGCTTTGACGGAATTCAAATTGGTCACGTGTGCGCGACGAATTTGATACGTATCCGTCGAAATTCACCGTATCGTGCACTTTACAAACTCTCCAATTACTTTGTGCACGTTCGTCAGATCGAGACAAAACTTGCGCCAACAGGACCGTATCATTCTTCTGGTCCTGTATGCCAAGTTTGGTCTGATTCTGAGACAGTTGACAAAATTGTCGTTTTGTGGGCCCCACGGTCCCACTTAACGAGCGATTTTGTTCACGGCCTGCCGGAATCTAACTTCGGACATACGGTTGGTTTCGTATCGAAAAATCAGATCCGTAGACATGTAGCTTGATGACTTTAGAGACCACTGACTCTGGCACGCTTTTCGGTGCAAAGCGGGTCGAACGGTGATCATCGTTTTTGCTCGAAATTGCCGTTTTGCCCCTGTGTCCAGAATTGGACTTAAGGATAGGCAATCCTAGCTAATTTGACTATTCTGAGAATGTTTGTAATATTTATTTCAGTATTCGGAGACTTCTACATGTGTTGACTGATTGTGGCTTATTGAGTGGTATGGTATTATTGGTTTCTCCAGCTAAGGACCTCAGGCAAGTGCACTTTTTGATTGCTTTTCGATTCATAGTAGTTTTCTCATTTCATGTCTATACATATATCTTGCTGCTTGTTGACACGCTCGTCATACGGAGTAGTCGGAAGGGGAAATATCTTAGTAGACATGTAGACTACCCAGAATTATCCCCCGTGTCTTTCGTGAATGCTAGCCGCTGTACACGACACGTGCAGTGAGCTTGATTTACCCCATAGCCGTTCACATGTCGAAACGGATATTTCACACCACCTAGATAGATGTCTTTTATTATTTTTTTCCTTGTTTACTTTTCTATCGTGCTATGTCATCAGTTATCTTCCAGTTTTTATATCTCATATGTTATTTTCATGTCTTGTCAATTCTATTGTGTTTTGCATTACCGTCGATTTGTGTACTTGTGCCATTCCTGACTGGAAACCATTATTTTTTAGGTTTAGCCGCAATTACTTTTAGCACTGGGAAGACTTGGGTATGCTGAGGACAACCTAGAAATAGAAAGCAATTGTATCAATTTTATTAATTGTAAAATCTTGTATTTTCTTTAAATGATGTAAATGCTGTAATAAATGTAAAAATGTGAATGAGCGTCAAATGTATTTCTTGAGCATTTATTTCTTGCGGGCTTGACAGCGTTCTACCGCCGACTCTGTGGCGTAGGCTGGCTTGGACACACCGCGTATCCGAAAAAGCGGGTGCGGGTCGTGACACATGAAAGCATGACCTTCATGGTTCTTCTTCTCGAAAATTTGGAGAAGAAGAACAGTACTTGACTGCATGGATTTTCATGCAGCAAGTCTCTTTCCTGGCTGCATAAACTTTTTGAGCCGCATAAGCTCCCCTGCCGCATGAACTTCTCTTTCCAGTCGTATGAACTTCTGATCATGACCGCATGGACTTGAACCCGCCCCTCCAGCCGCATAAACTTTTCCCGAGCCACATAGGACTCCACTTGAACAGAGCCGCATGGACTGGTTCCTTTCAGCCGTATATACTTATTGACCCGCAGCTGCATAGGCCTTGGCTTGACCCAGCCGTATGAGTGGTTTCCCCCGCTGCCGCATACGATTTGTTCTTCCAGCCGCATATGCGCAGTCCCAGTTGCATGGCACTGCCCCTTTTCTAGTCGCATATGCTCATTCCCTCTTGTCGCATGAGCCCGTTCTTCCTAACCGTATAAGCCCGCTCTTCCGAGCCGTATACCCTTGTTTCCCTTCCTGGCCGTATGAAGTTATTTTCAGCCACATAAGGGCGTAGTCCCAGCCGTATGAACTTGTTGCCTTCAGCCGCATGCGCCCGTGCTCCCCGCTGCCGCATGAGCATGTTTCCCTTAGTCGCCTGGCTTCTTCCATAGTCTTGTCCTCTTTTATTATTATTATATTATTATTATTATATTAAAGTGTTACATTTATGCTCATGCCATATAAATTCTGATATATTCCATGAACACGAAAGTGGCCCATCGTGGCGCACTCTTGACAAGTAAACCTGACATGATATACCCCAATATGCTGTTAAGACAGCCAGCAGGACATGAAAAGTATGAATGACCTGGACACCATGGACGATTGTGTTTGTATAAATAAACCAGTATTGTCTTGCATCATGTCTAGGATAGGAATCCCCTAAATACCATGGTCAGGGGTACCTACTGAAATCGACTAAGGCTAATAACTAGAAGATCTAGTAGTCATGGAGAGAATTCCCAGCTACAGGCAATCCCGTTATCTGGGTGCCCCATCATGGGATTTATAGTCTACCGTCATGTAGGGCACATTTCCAGCACACTGACATGTGTTGCAACCACCAAATTATTTAAGGGTACATGCTTTCTTGGACAATATACCCACATGAATTCAATCCCCTAATTGCACCTGGATGACCTGGATGGTCTGCAGGGCTTGTGGCTGTTGGAATAATCTTATTGCATCTTGCAAGTAACTAGGCCTGTGATAACCCTAGTTAGTTAAAGTATCAAGTCGTACTCTTTGTATGGCCGTGATTGATTGAATGGAGTCTAGCCCAGCTTTGTCTCGTCCTGACCCTATACAAGATTGTGACAGGGCATGATTACTTATGATTGCCTTAACAATAATGATCAGGGGACCAGTTCTGTTCAGGCGAAGGGTTACAACCCTGATCCTTGTTTGGTTTAAGGGTTGTAACCTGGCTCCCGGAGCAGTTCTGTATCCTCTCTTCGTTTATTGTCTAATTGCACCCCATGTCATACTCGTCATGTTTTACCTTACTTCAATAGCATGATTATTTATACTGGCCTTAACAATAAAGATCAGGGGTCCAATTATGTTCAGGCGAAGGGTTACAACCCCGGTCCTTGTTTGGTTTAAGGGTTGTAACCTGGCTCCCGGAGCAGTTCTGTGTCCTCTCTTCATTTATTGTCTTATTACCTTATCAATAGTATTTGAGACGGATTCTATTCAAGTGAAGGGTTGCAACCCTGGTCCTTATTTGGTTTAAGGGTCGCAATCTGGCTACTTGAATGGTTTCCTCGTACTCAATTTATTATTGTTATTCCTGTTATTATTAGTATCTTTATAATTATCTTTAATATTCATTTATGATATGCTGGTTTTAGTTCCTAAGTGAAGCCTCCCGTGTGGCACTTGCTCTTTCTGGGGTCTGACCCGGCTGGTTTTGTATGGCCAGATATCGGAGCAGCACCAGAGGATCTACCTACCTTCCAGCCAGATGGTGACCACCAGGCGTAACCCTGACAACGAGTTGGTTTTTTTTGTCCTCTCGCTCTATTATAAAAATATTCTTTTGTGGCGTTTAGCCGGCGTGCACGTGTTAGCTCGATTGCACCTTTATTTACTGTCTACCTACGGGCTGTAACATGATTGAAAAATCCTAGGGTTGATCATATATGACTAAAACTCTTGCTAGTCTTGATATTTTGTATGACTAGATTCATGAGCATCCGAATATGTAATGTATGGGATGCCTTACTATTGTATATTTGTTGCTCTGACATTTTGTAACTATTATTGTTTGCTTAAGATTGAGACAATAGGATTGTTCATGACCGTAGGAGACTGATGACTTGTAGTTAAACCCTCATATATCTAGACAGCCGTGATCGTATAGCAAGGTGGGTTGCACTTCAATATACGTAGCTGGCTATGTATGCCCCCGCTCTCCAGTATTCTGGTTCTGGGGCGTTACATGGTTTAAGTGGTAGCCCATGCAGGTCTTATAAATCAATATATGTGAGGGTTTACTGAATAGATGTCTCAATCAGTACCTGTCCTTGATCTCTGCTCGTATCCTCTTAATCTCTGAAATCTTGAACTGATCACATGCTTGTATTGTCACGACCCGCACCCACTGTGAGGGTACGAGAACGTAACAACGCCCAGCCTACGCCGCAGAGTCGGCGGTAGAACGCTGTCCTAGGTCACAACATCTAACAATTAAATAACTAGCAGTTTATACTCCCCGAATGGGGGTGACATAGCAAAAGAAACTCAATCACAACTAAGGAAGATATAGCACGATATGAATAGAACTCAAGGAAATGAAATAGATAAAACCATAGTCTAAGATAATCCCAGCAGTACAAGTCTCAGATAAAAGAATATATACAACTGATCTCCACATAAAGAGTCTAACTAGAACATCTCTCAAAACTACAAATGAAAAACAAGCTAGCTAATCTAGTCTAGGCAGTCGGGGGAAAGTCCTCAGCTACTGTTGGATCCTCCTGAGGGTCCAGCTCACAGGTGTCATCTTGGGCTGCCCCGTAATAGGTGTCCAGGCAAGCCTCCTCCTCGTCCTCTGTAATATTTTCAACAGGTCCAGTCAGGACAGGAGCGAGCACAGTACATCTCAACAATTCATAGCAGGTTAGAAAATATAAACTTGCAGTAAAGTAAGATACAAGTACTGAAGAAATGCGGTATGTAAACAGGAAGAGAACTGTAATGTAAATATCTACTATACATAGAGAACTAACAGTGGCTAGTGAGTCAGAGTACGAGATAGCACATGTGAACAGGACAGATTTGCACAGGATGTCGAGGTGCACAGGAATCTACACTACAAGGAATTGTTCACATGACTACTAGCACTCCCCCGTATCCCCAATCAATACACAAGGATCTAAACAGGTTATGTTATTGCACAGGATATCACATGGGGCCCATATAGGGTGCACATGATAGTATACATGGGGCTCCGTGAACATAAGAGTACAAGATTCACAGGAGTGCACATGTAATGAAAGCACAGGAGTACATGATGTAAGTGAAACGCACAAGCACAATGTACCCGATGCTTCCGAGGGGGATAACATCGCATGTAGAGATCCATATAGTACCAATCCGTGTGACCAACGTGACAGTACAAGTAAAGTAATCTACTGCAGGAAATAATTCTAAGCAGGATATGAAATGATCAGAGAATGTACTCGCCTGTAACTAAGTGTCCGGTATGAAACGTACTGTCCAAGGAGTGGTGTCTAGCTCCTAATCAGAACAGCACAAGTCACAACAAGTCTAGAATATCAAAATGGAGTCCTACTATGCATTCTATATGATTCTAAGTCAATCTAGACCAAAGTCAACTCTTGGTCAACTCTGGTCAACCCTAGAAGTCAAACTAGGTCAACCAAGTCTAGTTTGATCTAAACTAGGCTATCTAGGTCTAACAAGACATGCTAGCCTCTAACAAGTCTATACTAGACTACACACAACATTTCAAGTATCTAAAATACCTATGTATATACACACCATATATATATAGATACAGATATTGATTAACACTATGCATTCTAGGCTAATACCATATATATACACATAGACATACATTCCACACATATCTAGAGATACATAACACCACACCTATGTACATGGCTATATAATATACACATGAAATGCATATGAGAAGGAAGCAGGTGTGTGTGTACTTGTGTGTGTGGAAATTAGCTAACAGTTTAAGAGTAATGTGTGTGTGTGTGTGTATCAATGTACATATGCAAGAATTAACAGTGCAAGGTATGAGTGTAGTGTAACTTGTGAGCAGTTAACAAGTGGTGTGTGCACAGGGCATTGACAGGAATTAATAGTGTCAAAGTGCAGGAAAACAGTGTCAAGGTGCAGGAATAATAGGCTGTATGTGTGGGTGATGGGCAGGAACTAGTAATTAACAGTGAATGCAACATAGAGCAGTGAAGAAAGTAATTATCTACAGGAAATGGAAACAGGGAAGAAATGTGTAACTGTGCAATGGTGTACAGGAATAATAACATGAGAGGAAAATGAGTGTGTCATGTATGTTTCAGGAAACAAGCAGTGAAGAGAAGGAACAGCAAGTGACAGTACAATGTGGGCCTATGTTCAGGAAAATGTAGTGTGCAGGTTAACAAGAGAGCTAAGTGTCTGTATATGTGAATGGTGTGCCAACATGTACAGGAAAACAGGAAAGGAAAAGCAAAGCAAAGTGTGAACTGTGCAATGGTGTCAAGTGGCAGGAAAACAAGTGACAGGCTAATCAGTCATGTATCAATCCCAATATACAATTTACTCTCTTGTTCTCAGATTTGATTAAACAAAAGACAGTTAACTACAACCATAAATAGGTTTTACATATTCAGACTTATGAACAGTCCAACAGCAATGCATACATATATTTGAAGAACAGGGAAGGAAAGAAGAAATGGCAGTTCATTGATGAACATGTATAATTAACTCAAAATTATAATGTGAACCCTTAACCCATAATCAATTCTCAATTAGAAGAAGGACAAGAATCAATTCATGTTCAAAATAAGTATTAAACATCAAATACTAGGGATTAAACATTAGACAAAATCAAATTAGAAAAACTGGAATGGCAAGAAACAGTTCACATATCTCAATTAAGGAGGAATACTGAAATTAGTGTTTGACAGTAATATGTAGACAAGCAAGGATAAAACATAGCAATGCAATTCATGTACTTAATCTCATATTTAACAAAAACAAATCTCAGTTGGAAGGAAGGACAGGAAATTAACTCATGCTCTCAAATTCAGGTTTTTAGCAAATAGCCCAAACCACTTCCCAGTTCAGACCACACCCTTATCAATACAGCCCAAAATTAACCATGGCAAGGTAAAGCATATATGAGAACATAATTAGAGTTTAAAACTTAGCAGTTAACCTCAGTATTAGGATTAAATTCCCTGAACATCATCACATTAAAACTGAACTTAACAGGGAAATTTCTTGAGTATCAGAACAGTGATCCACAATGTGAAATTGATTGCAACTAAGGAATCATGGACCCAAGGATTGGAATTAAAGCAAACACCCCTCGTACATAACCCCACATGCCATTTCGTGTCACCCACAAGCCGACACGGCGTGTCCACAGCACAAGGCATAAAGAGAAACACATACAGTGCACTAACAGTGTACTGTCTCGTGCACAAGTGTACTTGTGTCGTGTGTACGACACAAGACACGAATGGTCTTCGTGGTGACACACATGGGTAGCCCACCTATAGGGCTACCCCATGGACCCACTGTCCAGTGTCCACGAAGTGTCTAGGTTGGACACGAGATCCGTGTCAGTGGGGAAAACTCACAGTGCACAGACTGGGCATTTTCCGTACACACGAGTTTTCATGCTCGACACGACACTAACCGACACAAGGCTCGGGGTGTGTCATGACAGACACCGCCCCTTGCTTCGTGTCAAGTTTTGTGTCAAAAAGCCACGTGTCGTGTCCGCTACAGGCCCCGTGTAGCAGGGGACGCCTGTAGCAGCGCGCGGCCGTTTGCACGCGCGTGTCCACAGCAGGAAATCGACACAGGACGACACTAAAACTAGGATACAAGGACACGAACCACTAGGCTAGACCTAAATACTATTTCCTATTCAAAAGGAATGGTTTAAAGTGGTCGACTTGCCCTCTGTGGCATTTGATCGAACACTCTGTCCAGGACACTGATACGTGTCCAGAATAGACACGAATCATTCGATACTGGACACGAATCATTCCTGACCTAAGGAGGATCACTTAAGGTTTCTATTCATGAAGACTACAGGAGATTTTATGGAGAAAAGAGAGATATACCTCTATGGGAAGATCAATGAAAATAAACCTCTTTGAGAGCTCCACTCTTGGTATCCCAAATCCTCCAAATTAATTCCAAGCTGAACCAAACCTCCACAACAGTAAGAAAATCATCATTAGGAACTGTTGCAACAAGTTTGAGGAATTTAGAACCTATATTGGAATTATAATGGATTTTTCTATGCAAGAACTCACCTCATCCTTAGAAATTTGCTAGAACCCTAAAAGAGGCTAGCCCTAAAAACTAGGAGGGATTAAATAGGGGGGGATCCCTAGGTTCATCTAGGGATGGCTGACCACTTGGCCTTGGGTTAGGGTTGAGCTTGGTTTGAGTCCAATCTAGCTAAGTCACATAATGACTTGTGAAACCACAAGCCATTCACCAAATCAAATGATTTCTAAATTTCTAATTCTAGTTCTATGAATCACTAACCACTAACTTGAGTCATACTAGGTTAGACTAGGGTCACTTGACCTAACCAAGCCCAACTAACCGTGGTTAGTTCCTAGGTTGGTCTACATGAGTCAAAACTGGCCAAAAATCAAACTAGTCCAAATAAATCCAAAATAATTTCTAAAAATTCCCATAATTTCTAATTAATACTAATAAATCTAAATAATAATTAATAATCCCAAATAATTCTTAAAATTATAAAAATGACTAAAATACCCCTCAGTCAGGAAATGAACACTAGCAAGACACCAAATCATAAGTCATGAATTTAAATAGTTTAAAAATAATTAAAAATAACTAAAAATCATAACATGAAATAAATACCATTAAATAATAATTATAATTACAAAATTTCAAAATTACCCTCTTCTGAAAAATTGGGTGTTATAATCCTACCCACCTTACAAAAATTTCGTTCTCGAAATTAAAATGGTAGTAGTCCTTCTAGGTCATACACCCCACAATCAAAGTCTCAAACATACCGTCAGATAGTCATATGCGTCTGTCCAAAATTATGATACTCAGAATCTTCGTCGTGCTAGTGAGCATGGCTACGATAATCACAGAGTCCTTGACTAAGGTACGTATCCTTAGGTTCATGGTATTTAAAATTTTCGCATTGCCGCATGCGACGGCAAAAACCTTAAATTTCCATACCCGAAAAATACATCCAAAATCTGACTATATGTCCTCACTATGCCAACTAATACGACCATCAAAGATTCTAGATCCCATATCTGAGGTGACCTAGCCCATATGATTTTCTCAGAAGAAAAACAAACATAACGAAACACCAGATCAAACTTATCAACAATGAGGAAACAGATAGAAATAGATGGAATAGAATTTCAGGATAGGTATAATGAGACAAGGTAGAATGGAATCGAGAAGATCAGAACCTGCTAGCATCCCTCCTACTGCCTGAGCATCCTCAAGTGTCATGGCGTAAGCTCGTCCTTGCTGGCCTCCCCTGGCCTGCTGCTGATGCTGGACGAACCTCTGCTGCTGAGTCGGCAGGGCTGGTCCCCGCTGCTGGCCTGCTGCTGCTATGGCTCCTCCTCCCTGAGCTGTTCGTCCCATAGACCTAGGACAATCCTTCATCTGGTGATCTACTGCTCCGCAGAAAAGGCACTTCCCGAGCCTCTTCATGCACTCATTCCATCCATGCCCTGGCTTCTTGCAGAAGGGGCAACTGACTGTCTGCCTGGGTGCCTGATGCTGGAACTGCTGCTGAATCGGCAGCGGCTGAAACTGCCTCGGCTGCTGGTGCTGAAAGTGAGGCCTCTTGGCCTGGCCTCCGCTGCTGCTGCTGCCCCCAGCTGGGTCTCTCCCTCTCTTGAGCCTAAGCTCAAGGTCATCCTCTGCAGCTAGTGCGTCCACCAGTATCTCCTCAAATGTAGTACTGCGGGCGTTCTTGGTGTAGGACTTGACCTCCTTTACCAAGCCCTTCCGGAACCTCCGGTCCTTCGTCGCCTCCGACAAGTCCTCTACAAATCTGCCCAGGCGACAGAACTCCCCTGCATACTCCTCCACGGACTGACTCCCCTGGACTAGGGCCTCGAACTGAGTCTCGAGGGCTCCCAGCGCTGCCTCTGGGAAGAACTTCTCCTTGAACAGCTTCTTGAATGCTGCCCAAGTCTGTCCTACTGTGCCGACCCTCGGGTCGGTCTGGTACCATGTCCGAGCCAGATCCTGTATCATGCTGGCTGCTGCCTCTATCTGGAGCCTCGTCGGAATCTCAGCTAGCCTGAAGATCTCTTCCATATGCTCGATCCACTCATCGGCATACAGGATCCCTTCTGTCCCGCGGAAGTCCCTCGGGTGCATCTTCTGGAAGTCCTGGATGCCTTTCTCCCGTGGCTGGTGCGGCTGCTGGACTGCTGCTGGCTGAGCCGCTACTCTCTCTACTGCGGTCACTGCCAGCTTAATGCCTCGAGTGAGCTCTGCCGTCTGCCTCTGCTGCTGGTGGATGCAAGTCCCCTGCTGCGACTGCCGAGGTCTCAACACGAGCTGAGGTGGCAGGAGCTGCAGTCCCCTGGCCTCGCCGTGCTGGCTGAGAGGTAGCAGTCCCCTCTATAGCATCCTCATGAATGGCACGCTGTGATCGAGTCTCTACCATCCTTAAGATAGACAAACAAGAGTATCAATTTCTGAGAAGGAAGCGATATAACAAGGGCGGACAATTGTAATTCAAAGGATCAGCTGACAAAAGGATTTAGATGGCAATAAAAGGAATTTTCCTAAAGTGATTGAGTAACCTTAAAATTTATATCCTATATCCTATAGCAGGCTGCAGCGATACTCTAGTTCGAGTACCACTACACTTCTAGTCTAGACCTGCATAGGCCACCACTAAAAACGTGTCACGACCCGCATCCACTGTGAGGGTACGAGAACGTAACAACGCCCAGCCTACGCCGTAGAGTCGGCGGTAGAACGCTGTCCTAGGTCACAACATCTAACAATTATATAACTAGCAGTTTATAATCCCCGAATGGGGGTGACATAGCAAAAGAAACTCAATCACAACTAAGGAAGATATAGCACGATATGAATAGAACTCAAGGAAATGAAATAGATAAAACCATAGTCTAAGATAATCCCAGCAGTACAAGTCTCAGATAAAAGAATATATACAACTGATCTCCACATAAAGAGTCTAACTAGAACATGTCTCAAAACTACAAATGAAAAACAAGCTAGCTAATCTAGTCTAGGCAGTCGGGGGAAAGTCCTCAGCTACTGCTGGATCCTCCTGAGGGTCCAGCTCACAGGTGTCATCTTGGGCTGCCCCGTAATAGGTGTCCAGGCAAGCCTCCTCCTCGTCCTCTGTAATATTTTCAACAGGTCCAGTCAGGACAGGAGCGAGCACAGTACATCTCAACAATTCATAGCAGGTTAGAAAATATAAACTTGCAGTAAAGTAAGATACAAGTACTGAAGAAATACGGTATGTAAACAGGAAGAGAACTGTAATGTAAATATCTACTATACATAGAGAACTAACAGTGGCTAGTGAGTCAGAGTACGAGATAGCACATGTGAACAGGACAGATTTGCACAGGATGTCGAGGTGCACAGGAATCTACACTACAAGGAATTGTTCACACGACTACTAGCACTCCCCCGTATCCCCAATCAATACACAAGGATCTAAACAGGTTATGTTATTGCACAGGATATCACATGGGGCCCATATAGGGTGTACATGATAGTATACATGGGGCTCCGTGAATATGAGAGTACAAGATTCACAGGAGTGCACATGTAATGAAAGCACAGGAGTACATGATGTAAGTGAAACGCACAAGCACAATGTACCCGATGCTTCCGAGGGGGATAACATCGCATGTAGAGATCCATATAGTACCAATCCGTGTGACCAACGTAACAGTACAAGTAAAGTAATCTACTGCAGGAAATAATTCTAAGCAGGATATGAAATGATCAGAGAATGTACTCGCCTGTAACTGAGTGTCCGGTATGAAACGTACTGTCCAAGGAGTGGTGTCTGGCTCCTAATCAGAACAGCACAAGTCACAACAAGTCCAGAATATCAAAATGGAGTCCTACTATGCATTCTATATGATTCTAAGTCAATCTAGACCAAAGTCAACTCTTGGTCAACTCTGGTCAACCCTAGAAGTCAAACTAGGTCAACCAAGTCTAGTTTGATCTAAACTAGGCTATCTAGGTCTAACAAGACATGCTAGCCTCTAACAAGTCTATACTAGACTACACACAACATTTTAAGTATCTAAAATACCTATGTATATACACACCATATATATATAGATACAGATATTGATTAACACTATGCATTCTAGGCTAATACCATATATATACACATAGACATATATTCCACACATATCTAGAGATACATAACACCACACCTATGTACATGGCTATATAATATACACATGAAATGCGTATGAGAAGGAAGCAAGTGTGTGTGTACTTGTGTGTGTGGAAATTAGCTAACAGTTTAAGAGTAATGTGTGTGTGTGTATGTATCAATGTACATATACAAGAATTAACAGTGCAAGGTATGAGTGTAGTGTAACTTGTGAGCAGTTAACAAGTGGTGTGTGCACAGGGCATTGACAGGAATTAATAGTGTCAAAGTGCAGGAAAACAGTGTCAAGGTGCAGGAATAATAGGCTGTGTGTGTGGGTGATGGGCAGGAACTAGTAATTAACAGTGAATGCAACATAGAGCAGTAAAGAATGTAATTATCTGCAGGAAATGGAAACAGGGAAGAAATGTGTAACTGTGCAATGGTGTGCAGGAATAATAACATGAGAGGAAAATGAGTGTGTCATGTATGTTTCAGGAAACAAGCAGTGAAGAGAAGGAACAGCAAATGACAGTACAATGTGGGCCTATGTTCAGGAAAATGCAGTGTGCAGGTTAACAAGAGAGCTAAGTGTCTGTATATGTGAATGGTGTGCCAACATATACAGGAAAACAGGAAAGGAAAAGCAAGGCAAAGTGTGAACTGTGCAATGGTGTCAAGTGGCAGGAAAACAAGTGACAGGCTAATCAGTCATGTATCAATCCCAATATACAATTTACTCTCTTGTTCTCAGATTTGATTAAACAAAAGACAGTTAACTACAACCATAAACAGGTTTTACATATTCAGACTTATGAACAGTCCAACAGCAATGCATACATATATTTGAAGAACAGGAAAGGAAAGAAGAAATGGCAGTTCATTGATGAACATGTATAATTAACTCAAAATCATAATGTGAACCCTTAACCCATAATCAATTCTCAATTAGAAGAAGGACAAGAATCAATTCATGTTCAAAATAAGTATTAAACATCAAATACTAGGGATTAAACATTAGACAAAATCAAATTAGAAAAACTGGAATGGCAAGAAACAGTTCACATATCTCAATTAAGGAGGAATACTGAAATTAGTGTTTGACAGTAATATGTAGACAAGCAAGGATAAAACATGGCAATGCAATTCATGTACTTAATCTCAGATTTAACAAAAACAAATCTCAGTTGGAAGGAAGGACAGGAAATTAACTCATGCTCTCAAATTCAGGTTTTTAGCAAATAGCCCAAACCACTTCCCAGTTCAGACCACACCCTTATCAATACAGCCCAAAATTAACCATGGCAAGTTAAAGCATATATGAGAACATAATTAGAGTTTAAAACTTAGCAGTTAACCTCTGTATTAGGATTAAATTCCCTGAACATCATCACATTAAAACTGAACTTAACAGGGAAATTTCTTGAGTATCAGAACAGTGATCCACAATGTGAAATTGATTGCAACTAAGGAATCATGGACCCAAGGATTGGAATTAAAGCAAACACCCCTCGTACACAACCCCACATGCCATTTCGTGTCACCCACAAGCCGACACGACGTGTCCACAGCACAAGGCATAAAGAGAAACACATACAGTGCACTAACAGTGCACTGTCTTGTGCACAAGTGTACTTGTGTCGTGTGCACGACACAAGACACGAATGGTCTTCGTGGTGACACACATGGGTAGCCCACCTATAGGGCTACCCCATGGACCTACTGTCCAGTGTCCACGAAGTGTCTAGGTTGGACACGAGATCCGTGTCAGTGGGGAAAACTCACAGTGCACAGACTGGGCATTTCCCGTACACACGAGTTTTCACGCTCGACACGACACTAACCAACACAAGGCTCGGGGTGTGTCATGACAGACACCGCCCCTTACTTCGTGTCAAGTTTCGTGTCAAAAAGCTACGTGTCGTGTCCGCTACAGGCCCCGTGTAGCAGGGGACGCCTGTAGCAGCGCGCGGCCGTGTGCACGCGCGTGTCCACAGCAGGAAATCAACACAGGATGACACTAAAACTAGGATACAAGGACACGAACCACTAGGCTAGACCTAAATACTATTTCCTATTCAAAGGGAATGGTTTAAAGTGGTCGACTTGCCCTCTATGGCATTTGATCGAACACTCTGTCCAGGACACTGATACGTGTCCAGAATAGACACGAATCATTCGATACTGGACACGAATCATTCCTGACCTAAGGAGGATCACTTAGGGTTTCTATTCATGAAGACTACAGGAGCTTTTATGGAGAAAAAAGAGATATACCTCTATGGGAAGATCAATGAAAATAAACCTCTTTGAGAGCTCCACTCTTGGTATCCCAAATCCTCCAAATTAATTCCAAGCTGAACCAAACCTCCACAACAGCAAGAAAATCATCATTAGGAACTGTTGCAACAAGTTTGAGGAATTTAGAACCTATATTGGAATTATAATGGATTTTTCTATGCAAGAACTCACCTCTTCCTTAGAAATTTGCTAGAACCCTAAAAGAGGCTAGCCCTAAAAACTAGGAGGGATTAAATAGGAGGGGATCCCTAGGTTCAGCTAGGGATGGCTGACCACTTGGCCTTGGGTTAGGGTTGAGCTAGGTTTGAGTCCAATCTAGCTAAGTCGCATAATGACTTGTGAAACCACAAGCCATTCACCAAATCAAATGATTTCTAAATTTCTAATTCTAGTTCTATGAATCACTAACCACTAACTTGAGTCATACTAGGTTAGACTAGGGTCACTTGACCTAACCAAGCCCAACTAACCGTGGTTAGTTCCTAGGTTGGTCTACATGAGTCAAAACTGGCAAAAATCAAACTAGTCCAAATAAATCCAAAATAATTTCTAAAAATTCCTATAATTTCTAATTAATACTAATAAATCTAAATAATAATTAATAATCCCAAATAATTCTTAAAATTATAAAAATGACTAAAATACCCCTCAGTCTGGAAATGAACACTAGCAAGACACCAAATCATAAGTCATGAATTTAAATAGTTTAAAAATAATTAAAAATCACTAAAAATCATAACATGAAATAAATACCATTAAATAATAATTATAGTTACAAAATTTCAAAATTACCCTCTTCTGAAAAACTGGGTGTTACATGTATCGTTGATCTGTCCTGGTCCTTCCTTATTATTTCCTATGTCATCTTCTTCAGCGACATTGTTCCTGGTCTTACCGTTCGGCAAGGCAGAGCACCTCCCATGGACCAGCAGCAACCTGGAGATGAAGCCCAGCATTCAGGAGTAGCCTCCAGAATCATGCCTACTGGAGGAGAGCCACCAGTTCAGCCTGTCCAGCCTGTAGAGCCTGATGATGGCACCTTGGTGGGTATCATAAAGACATTATTAGCTTCTCAAGATCGTCGAGGAGATGTCTTGCACCAGGCAGTGACGGATGCTCTGACCAGAGGAGGTCATTAGGGTAACAGCGCAGCCAACAGCTTCAAGCGCTTAAACTCTCAATTCTTCGACGGCAGTGAAGATGCTATTGCCGCAAACGCTTGGCTTCAGAACACAGAGGTGATTCTAGAAGCAGCCAGGACTCCAGAAGACGAGAAGGTTGCCGTAGTGTGCCTGTAGTTATTAGATCTTACCCGCAGCTGGTGGACGGCACAGGCCGATGGATTAGTGGCACCCATTGCTTGGGCAGTATTCAGAGAGAGATTCTAGACCAAGTATTTCGATGTTATAGCTCGGTACGATCTACATACGAGGTTCACCAATCTGAAGCAGATGGGCAGGATGGTCGACGGATATGCGGTCGAGTTTTCAAAGCTTAGTCGGTTTGCTTCCACCTTGGTTGCGACCGAGTTCGATAGAGCCCATCGGTTCCAACAAGGACTTCTCCTGGAGATTTTATTGGTAGTAGAGCAGTTCGAGCATCAGACCTTCGATGCAGTATTGAGAGCAGCTAGGAGGTATGAGTATACCTCCCAGAGGATCGTAGACAGGACCGGAGGTCTGAAGCAATCCCATAGTCAGATGAATCAGTCTTCAGCACCAGCCCCGGCAGCTAGGGCTTTGACCATTGGATTTCCGAGGCGGGCAGCCTCAGTAACATCGATTCAACATTCAACTCTGACGTACCCTCAACAGCAGAAGCAGAAGCAGTCTTCCATAATGGGTTGCATTCATTGTGGAAAGCCAGAGCATGTGGTATCAGAGTGCCGCAGAGCACATGGTTTGTGCTTGGTTTGTGGTACCCCGGACCACAAGATTGGAAACTGCCCTAATAGGAGGAGTTCATCTTCATCAGCCTTCTCTAGTCCTTCGGTGAGAGGACCAGCACCAGTCCAGCAACAGCAGCAGTAATACCCATTCTCGAGGCCATTACCGACGTAAGCCCAGGCATTCCAGGAGCAGAGACCGCAGCAGTATGCCCAAGTCCAAGCCCTAATCCAGAGCAGACAGAGGAGTTTTTAGCAGAGGGGACCCTCACCCAGAGGACATGGTCAAGTGCTAGCTTTGACCATGGAAGAAGAAAGATTAGCACCAGGTGAGGTGGTGGCAGGTACTATTCTCGTCAACACCTTTCTAGCTTTAGTATTATTTGACTCTGGTGCCTCGTATTCATTTATGTCTGCACGATTCACGACACGGATAGGACTGGAGCCCGAGTCATTATCAGTAAGGCTCAATATACTTACTGGTAACGGACTTGTGGGAGTAGATAGAGTGTTTTCCTCGTATCGGATCATAGTTAGCGGTAGAGAGTTTCTCGCTAGATTGATAAAAATTTTGATGGCCGATTATGATGTGGTCTTAGGGATGGATTAGTTGAGAGACCAGTATGCTAGGATAGACTGCCATATCGGCAGGGTTGTTTTTAGCATTCCAGGCGAGCCATAGTTTTTCTTTTCTTGAGGCGAAGTTGAACTTTCTCCTCCAGTGTTACGGATGGCAGTAGTAGCAGTACAGTTACCTCGGATAGTCGAAGAGTTTCCAGATGTTTTTTCAGAAAAGCTTCCAGGAATGTCGCTAGAGCGAGAGATCGAGTTCACCATAGACTTGATCCCAGGGACAGCCCCAGTGTCAGAGAGAGTCTATAGGATGGTGCCGTCAGAGTTAGAGATATTGTACAAGATGATTGAAGAACTCAGGATCAAGAGATTCATTCGTGCTAGTGGATCATCTTGGGAAGCCCCGATGCTTCTTGTAAAAAAGAAGGATGGTACGTCCAGGTTATGTGTAGATTATTATACCTTAAACTCAGTGACAATCAAGAACAGATACCCTCTTCCGAGGATAGATGACTTGTATGATCAACTCAAAGGGGCTGCAGTATTCTCGAAGATTGACATGCGGTTAGAGTACCATCAGATCAGAGTCAGAGAGTAGAACATCCCGAAGACAGATTTCTGATCTAAATATGGGCATTGGGAGTTCCTTGTGATGCCATTTAGAGCAACCAATACGCCGGCTGTATTCATGGACCTCATGAATCGTATTTTCATGCCCTACTTGGATCAGTTCGTGATTGTGTTCCTAGACGACATCCTGGTCTACAGTAAGAGTGAGACAGAGCATGAGCAGCATCTCCGTGTGGTTCATCAGATTCTCAGAGAGCACCAGTTGTATGCCAAGTTCAGTAAATGTAAGTTCTGGCTCGATCGCATTTCATACTTGGGTTATATCATCACCAGAGGAGGAGTAGGAGTGGACTCCCAGAAGATCGTGGCCAATGAGACGTGGCCAGTACCTAGCACAGTTGCAGAAGTTCGCAGTTTTCTTGGATTGGTCGGCTACTACCGGCGATTTATTTCAGACTTTGCTAGGATATCAGCGCCATTGTCCCAGTTGACCCGCAAGAATATGCAGTTTGCTTGGACAACAGAGTACCAGGATTCTTTTGAGAAGTTGAAGCGAGGTTTGATGACGGCATCCATTCTCACGCTTCCAGATGGGACCGAAGGATTCTCAGTGTATTGTGATGCTTCAGACAGAAGTTTAGGATGTGTCCTGATGCAGCATAGGAAGGTAATAGCTTATGCATCATGTCAACTTCATGATCATGAGATGAATTACCCAACCCATGATTTGGAGCTGGCAGCAGTAGTGTTTGCACTTAAGTTATAGTTGAACTACTTGTATGGAGATAAGGTGGAGATTTTCATCGACCACAAGAGCCTGAAATACGTGTTCACCCAGAAGGATCTTAACATGCGTCAGAGAAGGTGGCTAGAGCTACTTGTAGATTATGATGTCAACTTGCAGTATCTTCCTGGAAAGGCCAACGTCGTTACAGATGTATTGAGTAGGAGAGCCGAAGTTTATTTCCTAACAGCACAACCAGAGTTATTAGTAGATCTTCAGAAGATGGGTATTGAGGTTGTCCTTCCTTCCAGTGTGACATTAATGGCCAGTATGCAAGTTCAGTCCACTATAGTCGAGAGGGTCCGGATGGTACAGTCAGCAGATTCTAAGCTTCAGCGACTCAGAGCAGAGTGTGAGTCAGGTCGAAGACCAGAGTTATGCATCCATAAAGATGGTACACTTCGACATGGTAAGCGTCTTTGTGTATCCAGTGGAGATATCAGACAGGAGATCATGGTAGAAGCTCACAGTTTTCAGTATTCAGTTCATCCGGGCGGTACAAAGATGTACCGTGATATTCGGCAGTACTTTTGGTGGAATGGTATAAAGAAAAAGATAGCCCGGTTTGTCTCTCGGTGTTTGGTTTGCCAACAAGTTAAAGCTGAACATCAGAGACCAGCTGGACTTCTTCAGTCCTTGCCGATTCCAGAATGAAAGTGGAAGCACATAACCATGGATTTTGTGACAGGATTACCTAGGTCCCCAGCTGGAAGAGATGCTATTTGGGTTGTTATAGACAGGCTCACGAAGGTGTCTCACTTTCTCCAGTTCAGAGTTGGTCAGTCGACGGCTCAGCTAGCAGAGATGTACCTCAGGTAGATCGTCAGATATCACGGTATACCATTCAGTATCACCTCGGACAGAGATTCTAATTTTATATTAAACTTTTGGCGTAGTCTGCAGGAGAGTTTGGGAACTCACCTCCAGTTCAGCTCAGCTTATCACCCGCAGACTGATGGTCAGTCAGAACGTACCATATGAACCTTAGAAGATATGTTAAGATCTTATACGCTCGACATCGGTGGTTCATGGGAAGATCACCTGCACCTGGTGGAGTTCTCGTACAACAACAGTTTCCAGACCAGTATCCAGATGTCACCGTTCGAGGCACTATATGGTAGGAAGTGCCGATCCCCGCTGGCATGGGACAATATTAGAGAGAGACAGATGCTCGGTCCGAAAATGATTGCTCAGACGGTTGAGGTGGTCAGGAGAGTCAGAGGTCATCTTCGTGTAGCACAAGATCGCCAGCACCATTGGGCCGATTCTCATCGGTGCCCTCTTGAATTCTCGGTCGGACCATGTATTCCTGAAGATTTTGCCTAATCGTGGCATCATTCGTTTCGACGTACGGGAAAAGCTTAGTCCTAGGTATATAGGGCCGTTTGATATTCTGGAGCGAGTAGGAGATGTATCCTATCGTCTCGCTCATCCGCCGTCGCTACGTGAGGTGCATGACTTTTTTCATGTATCCCAACTACGACGGTATATCCCGGACCCGAGCCACATCCTAGATCATTCAAAATTGGTTGTTGGTACCAACCTTTCGTATGAGGAGAGGCCCGTGTCTATATTGGACCGGAGAGACAAGATACTCAAGAACAAGACTATTAAGTTAGTTCATGTTGCTTGGGGTCATCACTCTTTGGGCGAGTCAATATGGGAGCGTGAGGATGATATCCGATCGCGATATCCGGACCTATTTGACTCGTAAGGTATAATGTCTTCCTTATGCCTTATGCTCTCAATTCCTTATTTGAATGAATGATTGCCTGATTGATTGCCATGTTATAGCTTGCTTGTGATTAATATAGCTTGTCCTTGCTTCTCTAGCATCTTGATTAAATTTTGAGGATATAATTCTTTTAAGGTGGGTAGAATTGTAACGACCATGGTTCGTATTACGTATTTTGGAATACGTATAGGTATATTGCATGTTTCATGGCATGGTTTATCTTGGTAATTCAATTGCATGGTTCGGATTGGCTTGGTTTGGTTTACTTTGGGTTCATCATGAACCAAAAGAAAACCCCACCTACCCCCACACCCTTCCTTTAATAGTCGTCCAACTCACTCTCTCCTCATTACTTCTTTTCCATTACTTCTTCTTCCTTACCATTACTCTCTTCACCTACCAGAGAGAGAGCTTAGGCAAGTGCAGCTTGCTTTATGGAGGAACTCAGTTTTTATTGTTTTATTCTCTTCCTCACGAGATTCTAACATATTTTAATACTTAGCATTTCTAATTTCCACGGTTCAATTTGTGTAGATCTAAGTTTATTGTGTTTTCAGATTTCTTGAGTTTTGATCTATTTAACCTTGTTATTATCTTAGTTTTGATGGTTCCATATTGTAGGGAATTTGATTCTGCTCTATTTTGACCTATGGAAGTCTGGATTCAGACCTCGGATGAAGGATTTATGGAGCTTGGAAGCATGGCCTTCATGGTTCTTTTTTCGAAAAATTGGAAAAGAAGAACAGTGCTTGACCGCATGGATTTTCATGCAACAAGTCTCTTTCCTGGCCGCATAAACTTTCCGAGCCGTATAAGCTCCCCTGCCGCATGAACTTCTCTTTCCAGCCGCATGAACTTCTGATCCTGACCGCATGGACTTGAACACCTCCAGCCGCATGAACTTTTCTCGAGCCGTACAGGACTCCACTTGAACAGAGCCGCATGGACTGGTTCCTTTCAGTCGCATATACTTATTGACCCGCAGTCGCATAGGCCTTGGCATGACCCAGCCGCATGAGTGGTTTCCCCCGCTGCCGTATAAGATTTGTTCTTCCAGCCGCATATGCGCGCAGTCCCAGCCGCCTGGCACTGCCCCTTTTCTAGCCGCATATTCTCATTCCCTTTTGCCGTATGAGCCCGCTCTTCCTAGCCGCATAAGCCCGCTCTTCTGAGCCGCATACCCCTGTTTCCCTTCCTGGCCGCATGAAGTTATTTTCAGCCGCATAAGGGCGCAGTCCCAGCCGCATAAACTTGTTGCCTTCAGCCGCATGCGCCCGTGCTCCCCGCTGCGATATGAGCATGTTTCCCTTAGTCGCCTGGCTCCTTCCATAGTCTTGTCCTCTTTTATTATTATTATTACTATATTAAAGTGTTGCATTTATGCTTATGCCATATAAATTCTGATATGTTTCATGAACATGAAAGTGGCCCGCCGTGGCGCACTCTTGACAAGTAAACCTGACATGATATATCCCGATATGCTGTTAAGACAACCAGCAGGACATGACAAGTATGGATGACATGGACACCGTGGACGATTGTGTTTGTACAAATAAACCAGTATTGTCTTGTATCATGTCTAGGATAGGGATCCCCCTGAATACCACGGTCAGGGGTACCTACTAAAATCGACTAAGGCTAATAACTAGAAGATCCAGTAGTCATAGAGAGAATTCCCAGCTACAGGCAATCCCGTTATCTGGGTACCCCATCATGGGATTTATAGTCTACCGTCAAGTATGACACATTTCCAGCTTACTGACATGTGTTGCAACCACCAAATTATTTAAGGGTACATGCGTTCTTGGACAATGTACCCACATGAATTCAATCCGCTAATTACGCCTGGATAACCTGGATGGTCTGTAGGATTTGTGGCTGTTGGAATAATCTCATTGTATCTTGCTAGTAACTAGGCCTGTGATAACCCTAGTTAGTTAAAGTATCAAGCTGTACTCTTTGCTTGGCCGTGATTGATTGAATGGAGTCTAGTCCAGCTTTGTCTCGTCTTGACCCTGTACAAGATTGTGATAGAGCAAGTTGTAGCACCCAGTTTTTCAAATGAGGGTAATTTCAAAATTTTGTATTTATAATTATTTTAATAATGATATTTAATTCATGATATGATTTTTGGTGATTTTAAATCATTTTAAAATTATTTAAATCAATGACTTGTGGTTTTGACGTTTTGCTAGTGAAACCCTAGAGACTGTTTGACCTAGAGCCTAACCATGTGATTATGATATTTTAATGTCATTTCTGGCCTAAGGATATTTTGCATTTGACCTCTTTGAATTATTTTGATATTATTTTATCATTTATGATATTATTTTGGGATTATTTGAGTCGGGTTCGAATTTCATCTCAATCCGACTTGTAACGGGGACCCGGGGTAACTTAGACTCTAGTTGGACCCATGCATTAGTTAGCCATGGCCCACATTTTAATTAGTCATGTTAGAAAGATTAGTCATAATCCTAATTATTAGGTTAACCATTTAGATTTTTTATTTTGACCCTTTTACCCCCAAACCCTAATCAAAATTATTTTAAACACTTGTAACTAAGGGAGGGACAAACTTGTAATATTCAATGAGGGGGGGATAACCATTGTGGCCGGCCCTAATAGGACTCCCATCTCATTTCCTTTCTTTGAGAAGTCTTCTTCCCTAAGTGCTCTCAAGCTCTCCCAAGGAAGAAGCCTTTCTCCTTGGATTTTCTTTCCTTTAGGTAATATTTTCTTCTCTTTTATTTCTCCATTTTGCATTTAGGAAAGATTTAACCATAGGAATGACCCCCATTTTTGTGTCCTCTTGTGTCCATTATGTGTCCTTTAGGGATTTCTATTGTATTATTGTTGTGTCTTGTGTTCATGGGAAAACCCCCAAACTTGGACACACTTTATATTTAAAATATTGATTAAATGAATTAATTCAGATTAAATCTCAGATTTGAATATGTAGAGACGTGTTCTTGAGTACTTTACATTTCATTCATGTATCTCTTATAGATGTGTTCATGTTACATATATAGATTTGTGTATGTATATATATATATATATATATATATATATATATATATATATATATATATATATATATATATATATATATATATTGAAAAAAATATATATATATTGTAATAAGAATGTATCTATATTTATATATGTAATAAATGGTTCATGATGATTATATAATCAAGTTTGTGAGTGTGGTTCCTCATATTATTATTGTCATTATTGTTGTGGATAATTAGGATATATATTGTGTATTCTTTTGGCTCAAACTATCTAAATCCGTCATGATTTTTATCCACGTTTTTAATTTCATCCCTAACTTAGAAATGTCATAACTTCTAGCCCAAAGCTCGGTTTAATCTCCCGTTTTTTTTAAAAGAAGCGTATTGAAGTTAGATTTCCAAAAACATGTATTAGTAGGCCTAATTCTTTCTGTAACTTTCTGGAGAATTATTTGAGTGTCAACTGTACGAATGACAAACGCGTTCTCGGTGTTTTCGCGATTTCGGGAGTTTTCGGAAACGAAAATACGATCCGTTTAAAGTTTCGGAAAGCTAACACATAGATCTATAACATACTTTAATCCTAGATTTTAATTCATGCTGAGATGGTACAGTATTGATTATTAGTAGGAGTTACCATTCGGCATATGCATTTTGTGCACCCTTGTGTGTAATATAATATTCTATTTGATTTTAACCAATGTTAATGTATATACATTATGTAATTAAATAGAGAATGCAAGCATGAGTAAATGGTTAAATAAATAATGTATAAGGTGTAAGTATCATATCTAATGTAAGCATGTATAAGTATGGCTTGTAATGAATATGTAGGTTCCATAGTATGTAATGTATGGTGCGTATAGTAGTACAAGAGAATAAATAAATGATGAATGAATGCAAGCATGAATGTAATGTAATAATAGATGTAATGTATGCAATATACAAGTTAATGGGATGCAATGTTCTATGTTAACACAAATCCTATATTACCTCATGTACCCCCTTACACTATGTTAACACTATCACACTTGACACTTTGTTCACTTACACTTTGACACTCTTTGATATGTATACACTATGTATGCCCATTTAACCCTCACTGGCCCCTTTGCCATGTTCACATACACACACATAGCCTCTTAAATAAGTATTTATGAATATAGTAAACTTAGCTATGTATGTATATTATATATATGTTAGCATATTATGTTGTAATATATAAGTTTATATAACCATTTGAAATGTCATGATTATAGACCTAATGTTGAATACCAATATATGCATGTGTATATATGTGTAGACATATATAGCTTAAAGTAATAGATTACCTAGTGTATATCCAATGTGAATTCTTGCCTATTTGAGTATTGAATAATTGCATGCTATATAGAGTTGGGTGTATGTTTGCTTGTATAGCCTTGTATTGATGTGTGCTTGCTATGATAGTCTTGGTTAGGCCTAGTAAGACTTGCTGGGTTAGGACATTACCTAGTTAGACCTAGTTTGACTAGTACAGTTGACCAGAGTTGACCAAGGGTTGACTTTGGCCTAGTTTGACCTAGATTCATGTAGAATGCATTGTAGTGCTTTATATTACCCTTTTGGACATGTTGTGACTTGTGCTGTTCTAATTAGGAGCCAGACACCTCTCTTCGGACAGTACCTTTACCTTGGACATTCAGATATCATGCGAGTACATTCTCTGATCATTTCATATCTTGTTTAGGATTATATTTCCTGCTTTAGATTACTTTACATGATGTTGACACGTTGGAAACATGGATTAGTACTATATGGATCTTGTTGTGCGATGTTATCCCCTTAGCGGATACATCGGGTATTTGTGTTCGTGTACTTTATCATGAGCATCGTGTACTCCTTGTATTCGTAACATTCGTGTACAAATCGTGTATATTCATGTATTCACATGATCTCGTGTGCGACTATATACTTCGTGTGCAATAACATAACTTAGCTTGATCCTTGTGTATTGATTGGGGCGGGAAAGTAGAAGTGGTTATGTAATCAATCCAGTAGATTACTCATGTACAACCTCTGTAGATTATTCGTGCACAACATCGTGCCGTTTACATAACCATCTTGTGCTTTGAATCACTAGTCACTGATAGTTCTCTATATATTATAGCTATTTACTTACAGTCTCTTTTTTTTATTATGTTATTTCTTCAGATCCTGTATCTTACTTTCTAGCATGTTTATATTTCCTAACCTGTTATAATATTGTTGAGATGTACTGTACTCGCTCATGTCCTGACTGGACCCGTTGATAAATTTTACAGATAGCTTGGAGATTGCCTGCTAGCCTAGAGGAGACACATTAGAGGTTGTTTAGATAGTTATTTCAATTGTCTGGAGTTGTATTTACTTTATGGATTACTGTATCTGAGTTTGGAGATTTGAGATGTATTTCTGGATTTGTGTATCTTAGACACTTAGATTTCTCTCTGTTGTACCTCTTTTGGATTTTATGTTTTATTTATCCTTATCATACTCTATCTTAGATGTGATTGAGTCTGTACCTGCTATGTCACCCCCATTCGGGAAGTATAAACTGTTTAGCCTTATACTGTTAGATGCATGAGACCTAGGACAGCGTTCTACCGCCGACACTGCGGCGTAGGCTGGACGTGCCCACTTTTCGTGCCCTAACTCTAGGGTGCGGGTCATGACACGTTTTTAGTGGTGGCCCATGCATGTCGAGATTCGCATTAGTACGATTTCGTAGTAGCGCAACGACTTAGTTGTACTACTACGAGCCTGCTATAGGATATATAAATTAAGAGGTTAGGATGAGAGGATACTCAATCACTGTTAGGATTCCTTGAGAGATTCCTGGGATGACCCTTGAGAATCTTATTTTGAATTCCGATTTAAACTCCTTTTCCTTGTTTTGATTCACCTTTTTCCTTGATTTGAATTTAATTTTGTGGATTCATTGTAGAACTTTGAATCCTGGTATTAGTTGATGATTTTGATAAAATTTGTAGTTGTTGATTTAATTTTGTATTTAGATTAATATTTTCAAATCCAAGGTACTCAATCACACTTAGGATTCTTTGAGAGATTTCTGGGACGACCCCTGAGAAACTCATTTTGAACTTCAATTGGAATTCCTTTTTCTCTTGTTTGGATTTACCCTCATTCCTTGCTATTAAATTTAAGCTTGATGGGTTCCTCTCATTTGAACCGATGAGAAGGAACATATCTTCATTATTCTTTCTCGCCATTATTCCCTTGTATTCTTATTTACCTCTTATCTTAAACTCTGTCTCATTACATTAATTACCCATATCGTGTCGTCCCTACCAGATGTACTTCAAAATCCTTGAATCTTCGTATCTTTTGCATGGGGAAGGCTATGGAAGTGACATAAATTATGTAGCTCAGAGAAGACATAACTGGTTATTTTATGATGATCTAAAGGAAATCAAATGTGGAGTGTTCCATATGGAAACTTGAGATAGAAATGTGGTAAAGGTCTCGAATAGAATAAAGAGATGTATAATGCCAATCTGAAAACAATTACATTTAGAGAAATTTTGTGGTTATGAGAGAGTTTATAGGTGTATTCAAAACTAATGAGGATATCAGAGGTCAACCTAGTTTTGAGAACTTAGAAAATCTTGGTTATTGATTCTGGGGAAAACTTTTACTCTAAGGCTATGTAGAAGGTTAGTAATGAAAAAGAGAAGTTAATTACGTTTAATAAGGATATTAAACAAGATGTTGCGAGGAAATGACTAGGGATAGAGAGAACACAAAGTTATGGAAATTTAGAGATTGTTGTGAAATATTTTTAGGAGAATAATATTCAAGGGTGTATGTCGAAGAAAATACGGAAGTTGATTTTATGATGGAAGATAAGTTTTGTAAGGCCTAGAGATTTAAATTAAATAATACGAGGAGAACAATTTGAACAAGTTCAAGGAATTCGTAAACGGGATTTAGAGGTTTTGGGTCAAATTTAAGACAAGGTGAAAGAACTTGGAAATTTAAATAAATGGTTAATGTTGATTCCTAAATGTGAGGGCTGTGCTTCAAGAGTGATGTTTGGAAATTGGGAATTGCCTACGGTAGTCATGGTAAGGGTTTAAGTAAAGGTTAAATTTTCATAAGGAGACTGGTGAGGTAAAGATATGATTGGCAAGTTATGACCAGATGAACTTAAGAGTATCAGAAGCAGATGACTAACTCGATCTTCATTATTTTTGTGCATTAATTACCACCTCTTGAACTCCCACTTTCTAATTGGGATCCTTGACGTTCCTTATCGTGACTTTGATATTCGGAATGTAATACTAGCTGTTACCCTCCAACAAATCTTATATGCAAGACCTAGACGAGCTCACCTTCGTGTAGGTATATCATGTCCCACTAAAACCCGTCTTCTTGTACTCTATTTTCTTAATATAATTTTCTGGTCAACTGGCTAAACTATAACCTCTACCATTATACTAAATTTCTTCTTATTTCAATTAAAAATCCAGCCTTGACTCAATTCTTTCGACCCAACATGTGATGGTGTTTTGCTTGTTTCCTTAGATGCCTAACCTTGTACCTTATCTGATTACTTGACCCGTTGGTTAAGAAACTTGGACTATGTAATTTCTTTCATCATTACCACCCTTATATCTTGTGCTGCTAAATTAGCCTTAGTTTTGCAAGCTTATCTATTTTCGAGCTTGGTCATGACATATTTTATTGGGTGGCCATCCACTAACATATTGTCTAATCAGAACCGGTACATGATGGTCTGATCAACCGATTGCACTTTGGTTCGCTTTTTCATGTATCAATCTACGAGAATGGAGACATAGTTAAACTTGACCCTAGAGTCTCATTCGCGACAGCCTTGATAATTCTTCTTGAAATTTTTTCATCGCCTATGAACCTCGTATTCGTACTCAGTCGAATTAAATTTAATCATGACCTGAACCTCCATCATTGGATGCTCGTGCTCATACTTTGATTTCATTGATTTCCCTTCTTGTCCAAATCTCGCTTTATCCCGAAATTGATCAACTTAGATCGTGTCAAGACAAAAATCTATTTGTGATTTGTTGTGCCTAAATTTTTAATTTTTGCCATTTTATGGAATAGTAATCTTTTAATAATTTCTTAGTTGCTTGTTAATGACAAATTTTTATATAGGATGGTAGACAGCCCTACAATCTTGATGATTGTTGTTCCCTTACCTTCCCAATTAGGACACCCTAGATTGTTTGTGTGTTGATACCATAGTACTGTTTTGACCTAGAATGATTAGTGTACCTAGGTGAGACTTCTAACTGCTACGGTATGCCCTGACCTTGTATACTATTCCTTCAAATTGCATGATTTAGATAAAAAAATTTAGACCTTGATTGTTGGAAAATAGGGACGTCACCCCATTAGTATCAGTTGTAGATATATATAGGTTAGTCCCTGATTTGGGGATGTGTATCTATAAACATGTAGCTTATGAGATTTATGAGAGATTATAGTATCAGCCTTGATATGATGTACTAGTCTTTTGGTGAGTATAAATGTGTTATGAGAGATAGGGACCTATATGTCTTAGTAATGCATCGTTCCTATGGTAATAGAATGTATTAATAGATGGTTAATAGGAAGATAATAGTTTGAGCATACCTATAGCCTATGATCAGTTCCTTTTATCCTTAGTTAAGACCACTTTAAAATAGGTCCAGTCCCTTGGATATAGGTTCCAGTCCATATTTTAGTGAAGTTCCATTACCGCCGTACAACAGAGCAGTGTTGGAGGTATTCCTAGATTGACACTATTTAGATGTCCATTTATTATTCCAGTGTTAGGAAGTGTTACCTTAGATATTGGGTAGGTTAGAGGCTCTAGAAGGAGTACTATCGATCTTAAATTTCGAGGACGAAATTTTTCTAAGGTGGGTAGAGTTGTAGCACCCAGTTTTTCAAATGAGGGTAATTTCAAAATTTCGTATTTATAATTATTTTAATAATAATATTTAATTCATGATATGATTTTTGGTGATTTTAAATAATTTTAAAATTATTTAAATCAATGACTTGTGGTTTTGACGTTTTGCTAGTGAAACCCTAGAGACTGTTTGACCTAGAGACTAACCATGTGATTATGATATTTTAATGTTATTTCTGGCCTAAGGATATTTTGCATTTGACCTCTTTGAATTATTTTGATATTATTTTATATTTATGATATTGTTTTGGGATTATTTGAGTCGGGTTCGAATTTCATCTCAATCCGACTTGTAACGGGGACCCGAGGTAACTTAGACTCTAGTTGGACCCATGCATTAGTTAGCCATGGCCCACATTTTAATTAGTCATGTTAGAAAGATTAGTCATAATCCTAATTATTAGGTGAACCATTTAGAGTTTTTATTTTGACCCTTTTACTCCCAAATCCTAACCAAAATTGTTTTAAACACTTGTAACTAAGGGAGGGGCAAACTTGTAATATTCAATGAGGGGGGGGGGGGTAACCATTGTGGCTGGCCCTAATAGGACTCCCATCTCATTTCTTTTCTTTGGGAAGTCTTCTTCCCCAAGTGCTCTCAAGCTCTCCCAAGGAAGAAGCCTTTCTCCTTGGATTTCTCTACTTTCGGTAATATTTCCTTCTCTTTTATTTCTCCATTTTGCATTTAGGAAAGATTTAACCATAGGAATGACCCCCATTTTTGTGTCCTCTTGTGTCCATTATGTGTCCTTTAGGGATTTCTATTGTATTATTGTTGTGTCTTGTGTTCATGGGAAAAACCCCCAAACTTGGACACACTTTATATTTAAAATATTGATTAAATGAATTAATTCATATTAAATCTCAGATTTGAATATGTAGAGATGTGTTCTTGAGTACTTTACATTTCATTCATGTATCTCTTTTAGATGTGTTCGTGTTACATATATAGATTTGTGTATATATATATATATATATATATATATATATATATATATATATATAAAATATATATATATGTTCATGTGACATATATAGATTTGTGTATGTATATATATATATATATATATATATATATATATATATATATATATATATATATATATATATATATATATATATTGTAATGAGAGTGTATCTATATTTATATATGTAATAAATGGTTCATGATGATTATATAATCAAGTTTGTGAGTGTGGTTCCTCATATTATTATTGTCATTATTGTTGTGGATAATTAGGATATATATTGTGTATTCTTTTGGCTCAAACTATCTAAATCCGTCATGATTTTTATCCACGTTTTTAATTTCAGCCCTAACTTAGAAATGTCATAACTTCTAGCTCAAAGCTCGGTTTAATCTCCCGTTTTTTTTTAAAAGAAGCGTATTGAAGTTAGCTTTCCAAAAATATGTATCAATAGGCCTAATTCTTTCTGTAACTTTCTGGAGAATTATTTGAGTGTCAGTTGTACGAAAGACAAACGCGTTCTCGGTGTTTTCGCGATTCCGGGAGTTTCCGGAAACGAAAACGCGATCCGTTTGAAGTTTCGGAAAGCTAACACATAGATCTATAACATACTTTAATCCTAGATTTTAATTCATGCTGAGATGGTATAGAATTGATTATTAGTAGGAGTTACTATTCGGCATATGCATTTTGTGCACCCTTGTGTGTAATATAATGTTCTATTTGATTTTAACCCATATTAATATATATACATTATGTAATTAAATAGAGAATGCAAGCATGAGTAAATGGTTAAATAAATGATGTATGAGGTATAAGTATCCAATCTAATGTAAGCATGTATAAGTATGGCTTGTAATGAATATGTAGATTCCATAGTATGTAATGTATGGTACATATAGTAGTGCAAGAGAATAAATGAATGATGAATGAATGCAAGCATGAATGTAATATAATAATAGATATAATGTATGCAATATACAAGTTAATGAGATGTAATGTTCTATGTTAACACAAATCCTATATTACCTCATGTACCCCCTTACACTATGTTGACACTATCACACTTGACACTTTGTTCACTTACACTTTGACACTCTTTGATATGCATACACTATGTATGCCCGTTTAACCCTCACTTGCCCCTTTGTCATGTTCACATACACACACATAGCCTCTTAAATAAGTATTTATGAATATAGTTAACTTAGCTATGTATGTATATTATATATATGTTAGCATATTGTGTTGTAATATATAAGTTTATATAACCATTTGAAATGTCATGATTATAGACCTAATGTTGAATACCAATATATGCATGTGTATATATGTGTAGACATATATAGCTTAAAGTAATAGATTACCTAGTGTATATCCAATGTGAATTCTTGCCTATTTGAGTATTGAATAATTGCATGCTATATAGAGTTGGGTGTATGTTGGCTTGTATAGCCTTGTATTAATGTGTGCTTGCTAGGATAGTCTTGGTTTGGCCTAGTAAGACTTGCTGGGTTAGGACATGACCTAGTTTGACCTAGTTTGACTAGTGCAGTTGACCAGAGTTGACCAAGGGTTGACTTTGGCCTAGTTTAACCTAGATTCATGTAGAATGCACTGTAGTACTTTATATTACCCTTCTGGACATGTTGTGACTTGTGCTGTTCTAATTAGGAGCCAGACACCTCTCCTCGGACAGTATCTTTACCTTGGACATTCAGATATCATGCGAGTACATTCTCTGATCATTTCATATCTTATTTAGGATTATATTTTCTGCTTTAGATTACTTTACATGATACTGACACGTTGGAAACACGGATTAGTACTATATGGATCTTGTTGTACGATATTATCCCCTTAGCGGATACATCGGGTATTCGTGTTCGTGTACTTTATCGTGAGCATCGTGTACTCCTTGTATTCGTGACATTCGTGTACAAATCGTGTGAAATCGTATATATTTATGTATTCATATGATCTCGTGTGCGACTATACTTCGTGTACAATAGCATAACTTAGCTTGATCCTTGTGTATTGATTGGGGCGGGGGAGTAGAAGTGGTTATGTAATCAATCCAGTAGATTACTCGTGTATAACCTTTATAGATTACTCGTGTACAACATCGTGCCGTTTACATAACCATCTTGTGCTCTGAATCACTAGTCACTGATAGTTCTCTATATATTATAGCTATTTACTTACAGTCTCTCTCTTTTTTATCATGTTATTTCTTCAGATCCTGTATCTTACTCTCTAGGATGTTTATATTTTCTAACCTGTTATGATATTGTTGAGATGTACTGTACTCGCTCATGTCCTGACTGGACCCGTTGATAAATTTTACAGATAGCTTGGAGATTGTCTGCTAGCCCAGAGAAGACACATTAGAGGTTGTTTAGATAGTTATTTTAATTATCTGGAGTTGTATTTACTTTATGGATTACTGTATCTGAGTTTGGAGATTTGAGATGTATTTTTGGATTTGTGTATCTTAGACACTTAGATTTCTCTCTGTTGTACCTCTTTTGGATTTCATATTTTATCTATCCTTATCATGCTCTACCTTAGATGTGATTGAGTCTGTACCTGCTATGTCACCCCCATTCGGGGAGTATAAACTGTTTAGCCTTATACTGTTAGATGCATGAGACCTAGGACAGCGTTCTACCGCCGACACTGCGGCGTAGGCTGGACGTACCCACTTCTCGTGCCCTAACTCTAGGGTGCGGATCGTGGCACATTTTAGTGGTGGCCCATACAGGTCGAGATTCGCATTAGTGTGATTTCGTAGTAGCGCAACGACTTAGTCGTACTACTACGAGCCAGCTATAGGATATATAAATTAAGATGTTAGGATGAGAGGATACTCAATCACTGTTAGGATTCCTTGAGAGATTCCTGGGATGACCCTTGAGAATCTCATTTTGAATTCCGATTTAAACTCCTTTTCCTTGTTTTGATTCACCTTTTTCCTTGATTTGAATTTGATTTTGTGGATTCATTGTAGAACTTTGAATCCTGGTATTAGTTGATGATTTTGATAAAATTTGTAGTTGTTGATTTAATTTTGTATTTAGATTAATATTTTCAAATCCAAGGTACTTAATCACACTTAGGATTCTTTGAGAGATTTCTGAGACGACCCCTGAGAAACTCATTTTGAACTTCAATTGGAATTCCTTTTCCTCTTGTTTGGATTCACGCTCATTCCTTGCTATTGAATTTAAGCTTGATGGGTTCCTCTCGTTTGAACCGATGAGAAGGAACATATCTTCATTATTCTTTCTCGCCATTATTCCTTTGTATTCTTATTTACCTCTTATTTTAAACTCTGTCTCATTACATTAATTACCCATATCTTGTCGTCCCTACCAGATGTACTTCGAAACCCTTGAATCTTCGTATCTTTTGCATGGGGAAGGCTAAGGAAGTGACATAAATTATGTAGCTCAGAGAAGACGTAACTGGTTATTTTATGATGATCTAAAGGAAATCAAATGTGGAGTATTCCATATGGAAACTTGAGATAGAAATGTGGTAAATGTCTCGAATAGAATAAAGAGATGTATACTGCCAATCTGGAAACAATTACATTTAGAGAAATTTTGGGGTTATGAGATAGTTTATAGGTGTATTCAAAACTAATGAGGATATCAGAGGTCAACCTAGTTTTGAGAACTTAGAAAATCTTAGTTATTGATTCTGGGGAAAACTTTTACTCTGAGACTATATAGAAGGTTAGTAATGGAAAAGAGAAGTTAATTGTGTTTAATAAGGATATTAAACAAGATGTTGCGAGGAAATGACTAGGGATAGAGTGAACACAAAGTTATGAAAGTTTAGAGGTTGT
>JANAVB010043019.1:7017461-7034961 GCA_029216955.1 Iris pallida
CTACAGTTGAGGAGGAAGTGGCACCGGTTGCTAGTGAGACCGGGAGTTCTAGTCATCTAGCACCGGTAGCTAGTAATGCCGAGAGTGCTTTTGATGCAGTCCTGGCAAGGGACGACGCCTCTCCTCGCACCAAAAATCTCGCTTTTCGGAGGTGGTTGCGTGAAAGTATCACTGAGCGTTTGCGTGAGCAGCGTGGCAAGCATTAGCTATTAGTACTTATTTGTATTGGACTATTTTTATTGGGTTGTTTTTGTTTTAGACTATTTGTATTGGACTACATATATGAATTAGAACTGTGTCAATCTCTGGATTATATTGGACTACGACACCGCGGTAACATAGTTCCTGCAGCCATTCGACTGGCGAGGCAGAAACTATGTATCCATAGATAAAGTGGACTGTCCTCCGACCCTCATCCTTCGGCAATGATGATACGACAACCAACCGGAGAGGATACTCCGAGAGATCCATCTGGGTAGGACGTATACTCTGAGAGATCACCCTTACAGAAATGATATCAGTAGTGGGATCGAATGTTGGAGAAGATATTATCACAGTATACGTCCTCTCCTCCACGATGGCTCTAGACCCATCTACTCGTCCCTGCTTCCATTCTTCTTATTTGACTCTCTCAGCCACACATGATATCCAGCTCAAATGTAGAGTAGCGGAAAAGAAGGGAACATGAATAGGAGGGGGAAGCAGCACACCGGCGGCATGACTCGGAGGAAGTACAGAGGTTTTCTTTAACATACGTAGGAGAACTATAAGGATATATCTTTTCACAATATGTCATCTTGTCAAAGACCCTTAATGTGACAACCATGTTACCGCGGTGTCGGAAGACTAACATGTCATAATTTTCTAAGCCGTGTGTTTTGACATAATCATCCCAACTCTTTCCTCCTGTGTCGTAATCTCGCATTATTACATAGAACTGAAATCCGGTTGAGAGGATTATGTCAAAACACACGGCTTATAAAATTATGACATGTTAGTCTTCCGACACCGCGGTAACATGGTTGTCACATTTAGGGTCTTTGACAAGGTGATATGTTGTGTTTACATATATCCTTATAGTTCTCCTATGTACGTTGAAGAAAACCTCTGTACTTCCTCCGGGTCATGCCGCCGGTGTGCTGCTTCCCCCTCCTATTCCGGTCCCCTTCTTTTTTGCCTACTCTACACTTGAGCTGGATATCATGTGTGGCTGAGAGAGTCAAACAAGAAGAATGGAAGCAGGGACGAGCAGATGGGTCTAGAGCCATCGTGGAGGAGAGGACGTATACTGTGATAATATCTTCTCCAACATTCGATCCCACTACTGATATCATTTCTGTAAGGGTGATCTCTCAGAGTATACGTCCTACCCAGATGGATCTCTCGGAGTATCCTCTCCGGTTGGGTTGTCTTCTGAGCCATCCGTTCTCACACTTAAAATACAGGGATTGGATTCTGTGTTTCGTATTTTCGGCGAACCCAGGGATTGGATTCTGTATTTTGTTTTTTGGTTTCTGTATTTTGTTTCCAGCTTCATTTGCATTAATCTACGGTACGACATGGTGATCAGGACATATATAGTCCCTGCAGCCATTCGACTGGCGAGGCAGAAACTATGTAGCCGTAGATAAGTTGACTGTCCTCCGACCCTCATCCCTCGGCAATGATGATACGACAACCTATCACTATATCTTATATAGTAGTAGATGATGTCTTAGTATTACATTATGTGAGTTCATCTTGATTCTGTTACGTTCTTCAAATACTATATACGATAAGATCATATACTACACCATATGTACAGAACATAGATGATTCACACTAATGTATGCTAGAATGAATTTTGGGTTGTGTATTCTGAGCGGCTGGCTTGGGGCGGGTGCGGTGGGCTTGGGGCGGGTGCGTCGGGGCTATTTGCAACCGACGCACACCCATAAGTACTCTTCATATATATATGCAACCGAACTACTGGGCGGCGGGCTTGGGGCGGCGGGCTTTGGTCGGGGGCGGCGGGTGGCTTTGCTTCTCAAATTCATCTGAGTTTATATATTGGCTAAATAATGTGTTATCCATATTGGGTGTTCCATTAGTTTGGTGGTGTTTGGATTAGTAAATGTGAATATATATGGGGTTTGGATTCATGGTGTATATGTTCACTGTCTCAAGGACAGTGCGAGTTCTATCAGTTGTGTGCTTCTGTATAGATGTATATATCTATACATCTAGCTGTGATATACATATGTGTATGTGACAATCTCAGTTAGCGACGGACTAGTTACCGGTTAGCGACGGATATTTCCAGCTCCATTAATTGCATTAATCTACGGTACGACATGGTGACGGATATTCCCTGCAGCCATTCGACTGGCGAGGCAGAAACTTTGTTGCCGTAGATAAAGTTGCCTGTCCTCCGACCCTCATCCCTCGGCAATGATGATACGACAACCTATCACTATATCTTATATAGTAGTAGATGATGTCTTAGTATTACATTAGTGAGTTCATCTTGATTCTGTTACGTACGTCCTTCAGATACTAGATACGATAAGGTTAACATATACTACACGATATGTATACAGAATATAGATGATTCACACTAATGTATGCTAGAATGAATCTTGGGTTGTGTTCTGAGCCATCCGTTCTCACACTTAAAACACATAGGAATTAGTAGTGTGAGAGCGCCGGAGAGAGTGAGAGCGCCGGAGGGGGGGAGGAGAGAGAGAGAGTAAAATGGTACGACATGGTGAAGTAGTACTGTATTTTGGCTCCATTCCAGCTCCATTTGAACTACGGTACGACATGGTGATCCGGACATAGTACTTGCAGCCATTCGACTGGCGAGGCAGAAACTATGTAGCCGTAGATAAAGTTGACTGTCTTCCGACCCTCATCCCTCGGCAATGATGATACGACAACCTATCACTATATCTTATATAGTAGTAGATGATGTCTTAGTATTACATTATGTGAGTTCATCTTGATTCTGTTACGTTCTTCAAATACTATATACGATAAGATCATATACTACACCATATGTACAGAACATAGATGATTCACACTAATGTATGCTAGAATGAATTTTGGGTTGTGTATTCTGAGCCATCCGTTCTCACACTTGAAGATAAATTTTCAGTATAACGACGGATATTAGGTTACTCTTCAGTATAATTGATGTCTTTTCTTGGATAATTGGTGTGCATTAAATTCGTATGTGCATATTTTATCTATGTGATTTTTGGATATATACCTACGCTGGGTTATAAGCGATGATCTGATATACAAAGGAGGTGCTGTCGAAATTTTTGTAGACATTTGGATACATTGTATGTTCGGATATTTTTTTTATGTTCGGATAATTTAATGTTAGATATTGGATATATTGTGTTGGTAATATTTTGTTGGATATTGGATACGTTGGATATTGGTGTCGGATATGGATATTTTGCATATGGATATATGGTGTTGGATATTGGATACGTTGGATATTCGTGTTGGATATGGATATATGGTGTTGTATATGGATATTTTGCATGTTTGATATTGTGCTGGATGTGTTGCACAAACAGGAAAGAGTCTGTTTTCAGTATTTTTTTTTCAAAAATTAGAAGTTAGCGACGGACTGGCGACCACTCAGCGACGGATAGTCCGTCGCTAACTGGAGAAACTGAGGTTAACGACGGAGTGGCGACGTAAAAACCGTCGCTACCTGGAGCATTTCAATAAAGCGACGGATTGGCGACGGACGATCCGTCGCTATCTGTAGGAGTTTTAATGTATCGACGGATTGGCGACGCAATATCCGTCGCTACCTGGAGAATTTTACATTGAGCGACGGTTTAGCGACGGAACGTCCGTCGACCTAGTTCTGTTTGATGTCCATAAATTTTGCTGTTAGCGACGGATGTTTTGTCGCTGATACGCTTTTACCGACAAATTTACGACGGATTAGCGACGGAAATTGCGTATCAGAAAATCACTGATACGGTTTTGCCGACTCTTTAGCGACGGAGTTTTCCGTCGCTAACCCTATATCCTGATACATGTTTCGACGAAAGCTAGTCGGTAATCCGTCGCTATATATATTTAAATGCGCCGACGGTATTCCGTCGCTAAGTCGTCGCTGAGCGACGGAGTAGCGACGGATATGTTTTAGCGACGAGGTTATTCCCGACGGCTGTTTTACCAAAATATCTGTCGATAATCCGTCGGTATTTATTTTTGGCGACGGAATACCGACGGATAAGGCCGTCGGTAAATCCATGTATTTTGGTAGTGAATGTTAGGGCTGTGCTTCAAGAGTGATGTTTGGAAATTTAGGAATTGCCTACGGTAGTCATGGTAAGGGTTTAAGTAAAGGTTAAATTTTCATATGGAGACTGGTGAGGTAAAGATATGATTGGCAAGTTATGACCAGATGAACTTAAGAGTATCAGAAGCAGATGACTAACTCGATCTTCATTATTTTTGTGCATTAATTACCACCTCTTGAACTCCCACTTTCTAATTGGGATCCTTGACGTTCCTTATCGTGACTTTGATATTCGGAATGTAATACTAGCTGTTACCCTCCAACAAATCTTATATGCAAGACCTAGACGAGCTCACCTTCGTGTAGGTATATCATGTCCCACTAAAACCCGTCTTCTTGTACTCTACTTTCTTGATATGATTTTCTGGTCAACTGGCTAAACTATAACCTCTACCATTATACTAAATTTTTTTTTATTTCAATTAGAAATCCAGCCTTGACTCAATTCTTTCGACCCGACATGTGATGGTGTTCTGCTTGTTTCCTTAGATGCTTAACCTTGTACCTTTTCAGATTACTTGACCCGTTAGTTAAGAAACTTGGACTATGTAATTCCTTTCATCATTACCACCCTTATATCTTGTGCTGCTAAATTAGCCTTAGTTTTGCAAGCTTATCTATTTTCGAGCTTGGTCATGACATATTTTATTGGGTGGCCACCCACTAACATATTGTCTAATCAGAACCGGTACATAATGGTCTGATCAACCTATTGCACTTTGGTTCGCTTTTTTATGTATCAATCTACGAGAATGGAGACATAGTTAAACTTGACCCTAGAGTCTCATTCGCGACAGCCTTGACAATTCTTCTTGAAATTTTTTCATCGCCTATGAACCTCGTATTCGTACTCAGTCGAATTAAATTTAATCATGACCTGAACCTCCATCATTGGATGCTCGTGCTCATACTTTGATTTTATTAATTTTCCTTCTTGCCCAAATCTCGTTTTATCCCGAAATTGATCAACTTATATCGTGTCAAGACAAAAATCTATTTGTGATTTGTTGTGCCTAAATTTTTAATTTTTGCTATTTTATGGAATAGTAACCTTTTAATAATTTCTTAGTTGCTTGTTAATGACCAATTTTTATATAGGATGGTAGACAGCCCTACAACCTTGATGATTGTTATTCCCTTACCTTCCCAATTAGGACACCCTAGATTGTTTGTGTGTTGATACCATAGTACTGTTTTGACCTAGAATGATTAGTGTACCTAGGTGAGACTTCCAACTACTACGGTATGCCCTGACCTTGTATACTATTCCTTCAAATTCCATGATTTAGATAAATTTTTTTAGACCTTGATTGTTGGAAAATAGGGACGTCACCCCATTAGTATCAGTTGTAGATATATATAGGTTAGTCCCTGATGTGGGGATGTGTGTCTATAAACATGTAGCTTATGAGATTTATGAGAGATTATAGTATCAGCCTTGATAAGATGTACTAGTCTTTTGGTGAGTATAAATGTGTTATGAGAGATAGGGGCCTATATGTCTTAGTAATGCATCGTTCCTATGGTAATAGAATGTATTAATAGATGGTTAATAGGAAGATAATAGTTTGAGCAAACCTATAGCCTATGATCAGTTCCTTTTCATCCTTAGTTATGACCACTTTAAAATAGGTCCAATCCCTTGGATATAGGTTCCAGTCCATATTTTATTGAAGTTCCATTACCGCCATACAGCAGAGCAGTGTTGGAGGTATTCCTAGATTAACACTATTTAGATATCCGTTTATTATTCTAGTGTTAGGAAGTGTTACCTTAGATATTGGGTAGGTTAGAGGCTCTAGAAGGAGTACTATCGATCTTAAATTTCGAGGACGAAATTTTTCTAAGGTGGATAGAGTTGTAGCACCCAGTTTTTCAAATGAGGGTAATTTTGAAATTTCGTATTTATAATTATTTTAATAATGATATTTAATTCATGATATGATTTTTGGTGATTTTAAATCATTTTAAAATTATTTAAATCAATGACTTGTGGTTTTGACGTTTTGCTAGTGAAACCCTAGAGACTGTTTGACCTAGAGCCTAACCATGTGATTATGATAGTTTAATGTCATTTCTGGCCTAAGGATATTTTGTATTTGACCTCTTTGAATTATTTTGATATTATTTTATCATTTATGATATTGTTTTGGGATTATTTGAGTCGGGTTCGAATTTTATCTCAATCTGACTTGCAACGGGGACCCGGGGTAACTTAGACTCTAGTTGGACCCATGCATTAGTTAGCCATGGCCCACATTTTAATTAGTCGTGTTAGAAAGATTAGTCATAATCCTAATTATTAGGTTAACCATTTAGAGTTTTTATTTTGACCCTTTTACCCCCAAACCCTAACCAAAATTGTTTTAAACACTTGTAACTAAGGGAGGGACAAACTTGTAATATTCAATGAGGGGAGGGGGGATAACCATTGTGGCCGACCCTTAAAGGCTCCCATCTTATTTCCTTTCTTTGAGAAGTCTTCTTCCCCAAGTGCTCTCAAGCTCTCCCAAGGAAGAAGCCTTTCTCCTTGGATTTTCTCTCCTTTAGGTAATATTTCCTTCTTTTTTATTTCTCCATTTTGCATTTAGAAAGTTTTAACCATAGGAATGACCCCCATTTTTGTGTCCTCTTGTGTCCATTATGTGTCCTTTAGGGATTTCTATTGTATTATTGTTGTGTCTTGTGTTCATGGGGAAAACCCCCAAACTTGGACACACTTTATATTTAAAATATTGATTAAATGAATTAATTCATATTAAATCTCAGATTTGAATATGTAGAGATGTGTTCTTGAGTACTTTACATTTCATTCATGTATCTCTTATAGATGTGTTCATGTTACATATATAGATTTGTGTATGTATATATATATATATATATATATATATATATATATATATATATATATATATATATATATATTTATATTTATATATTGTAATGAGAGTGTATCTATATTTATATATGTAATAAATGGTTCATGATGATTATATAATCAAGTTTGTGAGTGTGGTTCCTCATATTATTATTGTCATTATTGTTGTGGATAATTAGGATATATATTGTGTATTCTTTTGGCTCAAACTATCTAAATCCGTCATGATTTTTATCCACGTTTTTAATTTCAGCCCTAACTTAGAAATGTCATAACTTCTAGCTCAAAGCTCGGTTTAATATCCCATTTTTTTAAAAGAAGCATATTGAAGTTAGCTTTCCAAAAATATATTTTAACAGGCCTAATTCTTTCTGTAACTTTCTGGAGAATTATTTGAGTGTCAGCTGTACGAAAGACAAACGTGTTCTCGGTGTTTTCGCGATTCCGGGAGTTTCCGGAAACGAAAATGTGATACGTTTGAAGTTTCGAAAAGCTAACACATAGATCTATAACATACTGTAATCCTAGATTTTAATTCATGCTGAGATGGTACAATATTGATTATTAGTAGGAGTTACTATTTGGCATATGTATTTTGTGTACCCTTGTGTGTAATATAATGTTCTATTTGATTTTAACCCATGTTAATGTATATACATTATGTAATTAAATAGAGAATACAAGCATAAGTAAATGGTTAAATAAATGATGTATGAGGTGTAAGTATCCCATCTAATGTAAGCATGTATAAGTATGGCTTGTAATGAATATGTAGGTTCCATAGTATGTAATGTATGGTGCATATAGTAGTGCAAGAGAATAAATGAATGATGAATGAATGCAAGTATGAATGTAATGTAATAATAGATGTAATGTATGCAATATACAAGTTAATGAGATGTAATGTTCTATGTTAACACAAATCCTATATTACCTCATGTACCCCCTTACACTATGTTGACACTATCACACTTGACACTTTGTTCACTTACACTTTGACACTCTTTGATATATATACACTATGTATGCCCATTTAACCCTCACTTGCCCCTTTGCCATGTTCACATACACACACATAGCCTCTTAAATAAGTATTTATGAATATAGTTAACTTAGCTATGTATGTATATTATATATATGTTAGCATATTGTGTTGTAATATATAAGTTTATATAACATTTGAAATGTCATGATTATAGACCTAATGTTGAATACCAATATATGCATGTGGATATATGTGTAGACATATATAGCTTAAAGTAATAAATTACCTAGTGTATATCCAATGTGGATTCTTGCCTATTTGAGTATTGAATAATTGCATGCTATATAGAGTTGGGTGTATGTTGGCTTGTATAGCCTTGTATTGATGTGTGCTTGCTAGGATAGTCTTGGTTAGGCCTAGTAAGACTTGCTGGATTAGGACATGACCTAGTTTGACCTAGTTTGACTAGTACAGTTGACCAGAGTTGACCAAGGGTTGACTTTGGCCTAGTTTGACCTCGATTCATGTAGAATGCATTGTAGTACTTTATATTACCCTTCTGGACATGTTGCGACTTGTGCTGTTCTAATTAGGAGCCAGACACCTCTCCTCGGACAGTATCTTTACCTTGGACATTCAGATATCAGACGAGTACATTCTCTGATCATTTTATATCTTGTTTAGGATTATATTTCCTGCTTTAGATTACTTTACATGATGCTGACACATTGGAAACACGGATTAGTACTATATGGATCTTGTTGTACGATATTATCCCCTTAGAGGATACATCGGGTATTCGTGTTCGTGTACTTTATCGTGAGCATCGTATACTCCTTGTATTCGTGATATTCGTGTACAATTGTGTAAAATCGTGTATATTCATGTATTCATATGATCTCGTGTGCAACTATACTTCGTGTGCAATAACATAACTTAGCTTGATCCTTGTGCATTGATTGGGACGGAGGAGTAGAAGTGGTTATGTAATCAATCCAGTAGATTACTCATGTACAACCTCTGTAGATTATTCGTGTACAACATCGTGCCGTTTACAAAACCATCTTGTGCTCTGAATCACTAGTCACTGATAGTTCTCTATATATTGTAGCTATTTACTTACAGTATCTCTCTTTTTCATCATGTTATTTCTTCAGATCCTGTATCTTACTCTCTAGCATGTTTATATTTCCTAACCTGTTATGATATTGTTGAGATGTACTGTACTCGCTCCTGTCCTGACTGGACCCGTTGATAAATTTTACAGATAGCTTGGAGATTGCCTGCTAGCCTAGAGGAGACACATTAGAGGTTGTTTAGATAGTTATTTCAATTGTCTGGAGTTGTATTTACTTTATAGATTACTGTATCTGAGTTTGGAGATTTGAGATGTATTTCTTGACTTGTGTATCTTAGACACTTAGATTTCTCTCTGTTGTACCTCTTTTGGATTTTATGTTTTATCTATCCTTATCAAGCTCTACCTTAGATGTGATTGAGTCTGTACCTGCTATGTCACCCCCATTCGGGGAGTATAAACTGTTTAGCCTTATAATGTTAGATGCATGAGACCTATGATAGCGTTGTACCGTCGACACTGCGGCGTAGGCTGGACGTACCCACTTCTCATGCCCTAACTCTAGGGTGCGGGTCGTGACAATGATTACTTATGATTGCCTTAACAATAATGATCAGGGGACCAGTTCTGTTCAGGTGAAGGGTTAAAACCCCGGTCCTTATTTGTTTAAAGGGTTGTAACCTGGCTCCCGGAGCAGTTCTGTGTCCTCTCTTCGTTTATTGTCTTATTGCACCCCATATCATGCTCGTCATGTTTTACCTTACTTCAATAGCATGATTATTTATACTGGCCTTAACAATAAAGATCAGGGGTCCAGTTCTGTTCAGGCGAAGGGTTACAACCTCGGTCCTTGTTTGGTTTAAGGGTTGTAACCTGGCTCCCGGAGCAGTTCTGTGTCCTCTCTTTGTTTATTGTCTTATTATCTTATCAATAGTATTTGAGACGGGTTTCCATTCAAGTGAAGGGTTGCAACCCCGGTCCTTGTTTGGTTTAAGGATCGCAATCTGGCTACTTGAATGGTTTCCTCGTACTCAATTTATTATTGTTATTCCTGTTATTATCAGTATCTTTATAATTATCTTTAATATTCATTTATGATATGCTGGTTTTAGTTTCTAAGTGAAGCCTCCTTTGTGGCACTTGCTCTTTCTGGGGTCTGACCCAGCTGGTTTTGTATGGCCAGATATTGGAGTAGGTCCAGAGGATCTACCTACCTTCCAGCCAGATGGTGACCACCAGGCGTAACCCTGGCAACGAGTGGATTTTTTTGTCCTCTCACTCTATTGTAAAAATATTCTTTTGAGGCGTTTAGCCGGCGAGCATGTGTTAGCTCGATTGTACCTTTATTTACTGTCTGCCTACGGGCTATAACATGATTGACAAATCCTAGGGTTGATCATGTATGACTAAAACTCTTGCTAGTCTTGACATTTTGTACGACTAGCTTCATCAGCATTCGAATATGTAATGTATGGGACGCCTTACTATTGTATATTTGGTACTCTGACATCTTGTAACTATTATTGCTTGCTTGAGATTGAGACAATAGGCTTGTTCTTGACCGTAGGAGACTGATGGCTTGTAGTTAAACCTTCGTGTATCTAGACAGCCATGACCGTATAGCGAGGTGGGTTGCACTTCAATATACGTAGCTAGCTATGTATGCCCCCGCTCTCCAGTATTCTGGTTCTGGGTCGTTACAAGTTATTTTCATCCCAGGTTGTAGGCTCAAATGGTCTTGTCTAGTCTAATTGGTTTCACAAGTTAGATTCAATTAATGGGTTAACTAATGAGTGGAACAATCATGTTTAATTAATAAAAAAATCCACTATAGAAATAATACAAAATGACAAAATTATCTCTATTTTAGAAATGTAGTAGTAACATCAGACAACCCTACCCTATAGAGTGGAAGGAAGTCCATTTCCACCTAAGTACAAGCCACCAACAATCATGCTGTTTGCGGCAACTCATCTCCGAGTCAATATCTTAATCACTTTGAGGTAATGACTGATCAACTCCAACCGAACGATGCTCTACTCACTAGAGTATTCGTCCGGTGCTTTGCGGATGTGGCCTATGACTGGCATCGTAGTTTGCTAGATGGTTGCATAACATCTTTTGCAGGATTCAAGCAAATGTTCCTGGAACCATTTTATAAGAGAACAAACGACATGACCATGTCGGCCCTCATCATGATCAAACAACGGCCTAATGAAGCTGTTGAACATTTCATCGAGCACTTCTGTCGTAAGACATTCAAAATGCCTCTGGGTACTCCATATGCACTGACTATAGATACATGTAAATCAAACATGTTGTCTATAATCAGCCTGTGGACTAGACCCACGCAATTCCAAGACTGGGCCTCCTTCATAATAAGTGTCAGGGCAGCCGAAGATAGAGCTGACAAGTTTAAACAACTAGTCATCCAGATGCATAATCTTGAAAAGATGAACACTCTGCAACCAACAACGGTGGTCATCAGAACAACCGTAACGGTAAGGAAGCTTTAGCCATCATTGTAAAAGGCAAAAAAGCTTTAGCCATTAATGTGGCTCAATCAACACCTACCATGACGGCACCCCCACAGAGAGTACCACATCCTACGAAGGAATATTTCTTTGACGAGGATGACATCATGAGCATATTCGATTGTGTAATCAAGAGCAACAAACATCATATCACGACCCGTACCCGCTTTTCGGACGCGAGCTCGTGAGCAAGCCAGCTACGTATCAAGCGGACTCCAGCCCGACTCGAATACGTAAACGCTGTCCCAGCTAGGGTAAGCTGCCAATTCATGGCAAACAAATCTATATCTCAATCCATAATAAGAATAATAAATATCAATGAACACTATGGGTCGTGGTCTGCAGTCCACTAGCATATATGTCCGATGAGACTCCAAGGAATATAACAAGAGTCTCTAAACTAAATTAATAAGCAAGATAGCTCATGATAAAGAATGTAAAGCACGAAAGGATATCAACGTAATAACGATACCTGAATCCCGCAAGCGTATCATCGCATCCGCCATCCAGAATTACTAGCTATCTCCATGCAATCACTAAACCTGAAGAGATCATCAGGTCCTCAGGGGACATAGCAAGATACATAAAAATATGCCTATCTAGCAGTTTATCATGCAATAAAGAAAATACAGAAAATAAACGAGAAAAGACCAATCAATACGAAAATACGACTATACACGACTGGAAGAACCACTACGCATAAACGAACTGCTGGAGGAGAACCAGAGAATACGATGTCACGATGTCAACGGATAACAAATTGAATACTCAAACCCTCTCCTGTAGTGTGGACTCGCAGGTTTGAACAACTACTAACCCTCGCCATAATGTGGACTCGCAGGTTATATTCAAGAAATCACCCTCGCCCCAAGTGTGGACTCGCAGGTGCGGACAGATATCTACTAACCCTCGCCCCTAGTGTGGACTCGCAGGTTAGCTTCAAGAATCACCCTCGCCCCTAGTGTGGACTCGCAGGTACGGAATAAATAACTACTAACCCTCGCCCCTAGTGTGGACTCGCAGGTTAGCTTCATGAAAACAAGATACAAATAACTACTAACCCTCGCCCCTAGTGTGGACTCCCAGGTTAGCTTCAAGAATTCAAGGTACAGCAGTTCCGTTATGACTTATTTATCCTATGACACGATGCGACTCAGTCCAAGTACAGGTGATAACACGACATGACCCAATCAAGTCACACGAGAGAACCAATCCAATATGAACCACAAAATTAACGATAAACAAGGACTATATATATATTAGCATGCACGATGTACAAATCATATGTCAATAATCAACCAGTAAAACTTTATAATAATAGACATACGCATGTAAATAAACTGTAGAGGGAGGCAAGGTATAATTGCCTAGAGGTTGCACACAGATCCAATAAAATATAGTCAACTGCTAAGCCATGAAGTCCAAATCATCTCAACTGTCTCCGAAAGCTGAAACAGACAATGCCAACATTCTCAGAATAGTCAAATTAGCTAGGATTGTCTGTCCTTAAGTCCAATTCTAGACACAGGGGCAAAACAGTAATTTTGAGTCAAAACGGTGTCCGTATTGGACCCGCTTTGCACCGAAAAATGTGCCAGAGTCAATGGTCTCTAAAGTCATCAAACTACATGTCTACGAATTCGTTTTGATGATACGAACCCAACAGTATGTCCAGTTTTGGATTCCGGTAGGCCGTGCACAAAACCGCCCGTTGAATTGGATCGTGGGGCCCGCGAAACGGCGATCCAATCAACTATCTCAGAATTGAACCAAACTTGGTATACATGATCAGAAAAATAATACGGTCCTGTTGGCGCAAGTTTCGTCTCGATCTGACGAACGTCTACAAGTAATTAGAAAATTTGTACGGAGGCCGATACGGTGAATTTCGATGAATACGCATCAAATTCTTCGCGCACACGCGACCAATTTGAATTTCGTCAAAGCCCACACGTCCACGAAACTATTATGCACCTTTTGATGATTTCGGTTCGCGACCACGTCGCCCGGATTGGCCGGACGCACGTCGTATCGAAGAGTTTTTCATAATTTCTACAATTTTAGAAATAGGTTTTTCCGTAACTTTACGATCCAATTATTCTTTATATAGTGAATGAAAAATTAATCTATATGAAGGATTTTAGAGTTCTACATGTGGTCTATAACTGTATTCAAGTACAACTTCTAAACTGTTACAAGATCGATCGGAATAGATCCTCGAACACTGTTGTATAGACTGTCAAATATTCTTTTCGGAATATGTTTCTCGGGATTTTTGCGATGATTTCCTGATCGGTATAGTCTAATAGAATTAATTCTACATGAGCAGGATTGAAAGGGGTCAGCTAGGCTCTCCGTAGCAATTTTCGGTTCGCAGAACGATCGATTATTAAGGAAGGAAATCGAAGGGGAAACTAGTACCTGAGTGTACTGCTGCTGTGTCCTGTTTTTGTTTTGGCGCACGATGAGTCGGGGCGGCGACGTAGTGGCAGAGCGCGCACAGGTGGTCTGGGGTGGCGTCGGTTTGAGGAGATTAGGGTTTCGATGTTCCGCTCTTCTTCGATATATATGTACATACGTATATATATAATGAGTTGAGAACAAAACTGGAGAGGAACTTGCGTTCGGCTGGGGGTGGGTTTTACCGGCTGGCTTGGTCCACGGGTGAGCTTGTGGGCAAGCCAGGCTGGGCTTGGCCTGGGGTTTGGTGAGTTAGCTAGGCTGTGGGCTATTTTTTTGGAAGAATGGGTTGTGGGCTTATGCGCTGGCTGGGCCACTCTTATATTCTTTTTACTCTATTAAATATATATATATATATATATATATATAATATATATATATATATATATATATATATATATATATATATATATATATAATATATATTTATCCATACATACCTTCCTATATATGTATATTTATATTTACATACACATACACTCATTTATATAATATATATATACATACAAATACACACATTTATATAATATATTTATATAATATATTTATATATGCATTCAAAACACACATTTATATAATATATTTATATATACGTACAAATACACACATTTATATAATATATTTATATATATATATATATATATATATATATATATATATATATATATATATATATATATATATATATACAAATACACACATTTATATAATACATTTATATATACATACAAATACACACATTTATATAACATATTTATATATACATACAAATACACACATATAATATATATTTATATACACATACACATATATATATGGTATAAAATCCTAGCAATCTAGAAATACATCACAAAAAGAATATTTATCCTATTATAAAATAATTAACAATTTAATATCAATAACACATATATATATAACAGATGTATCGCAAAATACTTAATATCCCACTAAGATAAAATATAAAACACTAATAATGCACACCTACATAGCGTCTTTGGTCGCACTACCCGACTACATAGGCTTGGGTTCGGTTCGGGTCCAGTCCGGGCTAAATTGGTACAACTGTGCATCCTAAATATCATAGTCTTAATGAGTAAATAAATAAATCATTTGTAAGGGTCATGTCACAACTTGGCCTGGTTTTCATAGTTAGGACATACTTATGGCTTGGCTTTCCCTAACCTAGCTAAAATACAAGTCAAGGCACACAACTACACTATCCGTGCCATGATTTCTAGTCACCTTGTACTCCAAAACTCAACCATGGCTAAAGTCATCTACCTTAATAAATAATTAAAATAATTATTTATAAAATTATAAAAATCTCCATTTAAATAAAAAATAATATTTCAAAAACTTTCGGGAAGAGAGGCTACAAATCTACCAACCTTAAAAATAATTTCGTCCTCAAAATTCTAATTCATAACTATTCCTAAAAATTCAAAAAGGAAGTCTGCCTTAACCTCAATCTCTTTAAACTTAATTCCTCAAAAATAGTTTACATCCTTCTCCTAGCAATTTTGTAACTATGCAACGTCGGGGACTTCTACCCACTTTTCGTCACTCTACTCCTCAAAACACAGGTCACTAAAACTTTATAACCTTCCAACTAGTTGTTAAACTTACTACCAACAGCTATCTAGGACATGGCTCTATAATCCTCATTAGCTATCAAGCAACCAAAAATTAATTAATCAAGCAATATTATACTATAACTTAAGAATTTCTGATAAGTTCTAGTCAGCTCGATCGTTCGTCACCCCAAAATAGGAAAGGACGAAAATCAATGGTACAGGAAGACAATGGAAGTATAGTCGAGAGCAAATATGGAATTTTTAAGGACGTAGAGGATTTCTAGAAGAATTTTCAAGGCATCGTGGATTGAGATTTCTAAGGTTTAGTCATAGTCGCAGGCTCGTATCAGTACAGTTACGTAACCGATATGATATGCTCTAACCAGCATGGGCCAGCAAAAAACTTGTCACGACCCATACCCGCTTTTCGGACGCGAGATCATGAGCAAGCCAGCTACGCATCAAGCAGACTCCAGCCCGACTCGAATATGTAAACGTTGTTACGGCTAGGGTAAGCTGCCAATTCATGGCAAACAAATCTATACCTCAATACACAATAAGAATAATAAACATGAATGAATACTATGGATCGTGGTCTGCAGCCCACTAGCATATATGTCAGATAAGACTCTAAGGAATATAACAAGAGTCTCTAAACTGAATCAATAAGCAAGATATCTCATGATAAAGAATGTAAAGCATGAAAGGATATCAACGTAAAAACGATACCTGAATTCTGCAAGCGTATCATCTCATCCACCAACCAGAACTACTAGCTATCTCCATGCAATCACTAAACCTGAATAGATTATCAGGTCCTCAGGGGACATAGCAAGATACATAAAAATATGCCTATCTAGTAGTTTATCATGCAATAAAGAAAATACATGAAATAAACAGGAAAAGACCAATCAACACGAAAATAAGACTATACACGACTGGAAGAACCACTACGCATAAACGAACTGCTGGAGGAGAACCAGAGAACACGATGTCACAATGTCAACATATAACCAATCGAATACTCAAACCCTCGCCCCTAGTGTGGACACGTAGGTTTGAACAACTACTAACCCTCGCCCCTAGTGTGGACTCGCAGGTTAGCTTTAAGAAATCACCCTCGTCCCTAGTGTGGACTCGCAGGTGCTGACAGATATCTACTAACCCTCGCCCCTAGTGTGGACTCGTAGGTTAGCTGACAGAATCACCCTCGCCCCTAGTGAAGACTCGCAGGTGCGGAACAGATAACTACTAACCCTCGCTCCTAGTGTGGACTCGCAGGTTAGCTTCACGAAAATAAGATACAAATAACTACTAACCCTCGCCCCTAGTGTGAACTCGCAGGTTAGCTTCAAGAATTCAAGGTACAGCAGTTCCGTTATGACTTATTCATCCTAAGACACGATGCGACTCAGTCCAAGTACAGGTGATGACACGACATGACCCAATCAAGATACACGAGAGAACCAATCCAATATGAACCACAAAATTAACTATAAACAAGGACTATATATATTAGCATGCACGAAGTACAAATCATATGTCAATAATCAACCAGTAAAACTATATAATAATAGACATATGCATGTAAATAAACTGTAGAGGGAGACAAGGTATACTTGCCTGGAGGTTGCACGCAGATCCAACAAAATATAGCCAACTGCTAAGCCATGAAGTCC
>JANAVB010043019.1:7039961-7054961 GCA_029216955.1 Iris pallida
TGGGATCAATTCTGGGAGAAGCGAACTATTGGAAAAATTCACCTAAAAGTCCAATTTGGCAATCTCCGCACGAAGGTCACTTTCTATGTGATTGACAATCACGTCTCTTAAAACGTCGTGCTGGAAAGACCATTGTTGTATGAACATAACATCGTGCCATCTACTCTCCATCAATGCTTCATGTATGTTGATGACAATAGAGATGTCCGAAAGAAAGTGGCTGATCTTCACCCTTTTCGAGGCATCGAAGCAAATTTTATGGACTCCAGAATGTATAAAAAGGAGTTCATGAAGCTTGTACTGGCCATGGACACCGAAGAAGAACGTCAAGAGAATCTAGATGATGTCCTGGTTATTCCGTTCAAAGGATGCACTGCTCGTCCCTCATCTTCCCAGACGCTAACCATCAATTTCTCTCCTTTCGTCAAGCATCCTCTTGCTGAAAAGACGAAGCATATGGAGCTCACCTCTTTCGAACCCCTTGTTATAGACCTTCGTCACAACAAACCTTCTCCTTCTCTTTCCCCTCCTCTTGTTATCAATCGTAGCAAGACATCGGCTAAGATCAAGAGCACTGTTGTAAATGATGATGTAATTATCAATAAAGTAGCATCTCCTTCACAGTATACCGATGTCAATTACTATACTCGATGTTATCTAGAAATCCTGGATAACTTCGAACCCCTTATATTAGGGACAGTTCAACCTCTTCAAGACGAAGTATGACTGGAATCAATACAAGATTCATTCTTTCTGGTTCCCTCCTGGAAGAAAGATGAACATCCTATTCTCTTCAGTAAAGGATTGAATCAAAAGGCTACATCCGATAGCGATGCTGAAAATGACGATAATGGGAAACTTCAACTACGTCATTATAGTCAACAATCGAAGAACATCATCCAAAAGATGGGGTATAACTTCAAAATTGGCCTCAATGGTGGTAGGGAAAGGCGAACTCCTATTCGTATACCTGCTACAAAAGGAAAGTCTCTACAATATTACAACAGAACAAAGTATGGGTTAGGCTACACCTCGTCGATCATGATCCTAGACTTTTCTGTGTCTGACAAATAAGAGCAATCTAATTCTTCTGACTCTGCCTCGTGGGATTCGGACACCAGCATAGGCCACGTCCATCGGGTGACTTTATCTTCCAATATGGTAACCGCCGAGTACTCAGAAGTATGACAACTTTGCTGAAGTTTCTGAATCTGATCCTTGGGCACAAAGGATAGATACTCAATGGAAACTTATTTCGAGCAATGCGAACCACCTACCGAAGACCAGTTGGTCCAGGTCGATATAGAAGATGAAGCTTCTCCAAGGCCAATCTTCATCAACAAAAGTCTTCCTGAAGCGGATAAACAAGAACTGATCCAGCTCATTTGGGAATACATTGACACATTCGCTGGAGCTATGAGGATATACCGAGAATAGATCCTCAGATTGCTATCCACAAGCTCAACATCATGCCAAATATGAGGACAGTTAAACAGTAAAAGCATTGATTCTGACCTGGTATGATAGACGCTATAGAAGCTGAAGTCAAGAAGCTCATCGCTTGTGGCATTATCAGAGAAGAACAATATTCCGATTGGGTGGCTAATGCCGTCCTAGTTATAAAGAAAATAGGAAAGGTCTGAGTCTGTGTCGACTTTAGAGACATTAATGAAGCTTGTCCCAAGGATGAGTTCCCTCTTTCGATTACTGATGTCATGATTGACAACAATTGCAGGTTCGAGCGAATGTCTTTCATGGACAGGTTTTTCGGATCCAATCAGATCAGAATGAACCCTAAAGATGAAAAATATACATATTTAGTTCTCTTCCAAGGGTCTACTGCTACACAGTCATGCCGTTTGTTCTCAAGAAAGCTGGTACATCCTATCAGCCATCTAAGACTTAAGAACTATCTTCAATCTAATGTACCAGCATCAACTTAAGATGAATCCCACCAAGTCATTCCTGGGAGTCTCTAGTGGCAAATTCCTTGAATTCGTTATTACCTCTAAGGGTATACATGTTGACCCCGAGAAAGTCAAAGCCATTCAAAAGATGCATTCTCCTCGCAACCTAAAAGAGCTACGAGGATTCCAGGGACGGCTTGCGTACATTAGGAATTTTATCTCAAATCTCTCTGGACGCTGCAGACTGTTCACTTAACTAATGAAGAAAGGTGTGTCTTTCATTTGGACTGACGAATACCAGCAAGCATTTAAAGACATAAAATGGTACTTGACGAACCCTCCTGTCATAGTGCCTCCAGTCACAGGAATTGAGAAATAGATCATTGTCTAGGTGTTTTACTATCTCAGAAGAACAAAAAAGGTCATGAGTAAGCCATTATTATCTCAGTTGCACGATAATCAGTGCTGAACATCGATAGAGCCCAGTAGAAAAAGAATGTTTAGCCATGATGTTCGCTGTTAAGAAAACACGACATTATATCACAGGCAAGCCATTCATGTCATCTCCAGACTCAACCCTCTCTGAATCATGATAAAGAAACCCAGTAAACTCAATTCCAGACTCACTACATGGGCCATATTACTGGCACAGTATGATATGATCTATGTCCCACAAAAGTTTGTTAAGGGTCAAGCCCTAGCTGATTTTTGGGATGCTCATCCGATCCCTGAGACATCTAAACTCTATGACAAAATTCCTGATAAAACTCTAGAATCCAACACGACTTCAGAAGAAATCTTCGCTTGACGTCTATTCTTTGATGGTGCATCCAGAATTGGACCTGAAGGCACTATCATTGCCAAAGATAGAATCGTTCTGGTGTCTCCGGAAGGACTGACCATTCAAAGATCTTATTCCCTAAAAGAGTCAGGTTTTAACAATATTGCTGAATACAACGCTCTACTCATCGTTCTTCAATTAGCCAAAAAATTGGATATCGAATACCTTGAAGTCTATAGAGATTCTAAACTGATTATCAATCAGGATAGAGGCACATATGAAGTTCGGCATCAAGATCTCGTTCCATATCATGAAGCAGTAGTCAAACAGGCTACATCATTCAAACGCTTCTTTATTGAACATGTACGACGAGCTTACAATACAGAAGCTGATGCGCTTGCTAATCTGGTGGCAATATTAGCGATCACTATAAAAAGACAACATATGATTGTCATTACTAACAGAAAATTATTCTGTATCGAGAATAATTTGCATCTGGAATCCAATAATTCAGTCGAAGTTTACACTATGAATGAAGACTAGAGAGCTCCTTTCATCGACTTCGCGGTTCATGACATTTTACCAGAAGATCCCAAAGAAGCAACAACAATTCATCGACGATCACTCCGATTCTACTACAATCACACCTCTAAAACACTCTATCGACGATCATATAATGGTATGCTCTTACGCTATCTTGCAGGAGATGAAGCAAAACTGTCACGACACGCTACCGAATAATCGGACACGCCCAGCCTTCGTCGTTAGACACGACAAAGTAAGTTGTACCAATCTAGGGAAAACTAATCAGATAAACAGGAGTAAATGTGAAACACAACATCTATAAACGAATCCAAATCCAGATACATGTCTCAAAGCTATTACATTCCAACAAATGAAAGTAAAGTCTAATAGTCTCAATACAAGGAAAATCTAGAAACTACTAAGGTAATGCACTAGGCTTCCTCAGCCTCTAAGTCAAGAGCAACTCCAGCTGGCTCTACTGTATCTACAGGCTCTCGGCCATAGTATGTATCACATAATGCCTCCATCTCACCTGTAACATATCCTAGTCAGGAGCGGAGCAAAGTACAGTTCTAGGTAATGAACAAGAATATGATATGAAAATGAGTACAGGAGAACATAAAAATGAAATACAGGAAATGAATATAAAAGTACTGGAATAAAACTACAGGAAGTTAAGTACATGAAATATAAAGTACAGGAATAAAACTATAATCCTGAAGTACAAGACATGACAAGTGCACCATGTTTGAAATACAACTAGCCTATATGACCGGCTGGGGTGAGTACAGGAGCATGTACAGGAGTACATAAATATGGTACGGCTTAGGGCCCGCGTGCATGATGCGAGGCCTAAGCTATCTACATGAATATAATAACCGAGATTTTGTCACATAGCTAGTGTATTTCCCCACCCGACACAAGTAAGTACAAGAACAAGAAATATAGGGATACAGGATATCATGTCATGATGTGTCACAGGAAGAGCACAAGGTACATAAATTCACAAAACCGTAGAAAAGTACTTGCCTTGCTCCGAGAAATCAAGTGTACTAGATTGAGCTGGATGTCCTCCTGTTTTATTAAGTATAAGTTGGTTAATAACTAAACAAGCTCTAAATTGGTATATTGCAGTTCTATAATGCCTAACTACAAGCTATGTTATTTGGTTAAGACCATTTATTAACTATTCAACATTAAACATCCTACAACCATTCCTTATAAACCATTAGTTAAACTATAATCTAGAATGTAAAGCTAACTACCACTGTTTGGAATATAAACCTAAGTGGACAACCTTACTCACTTTAGCCTTGAGTTAGGTTAAAGGAAAGTCTTAAACCACAATGGAACTTGAGGTTACAAACAGATGGCTTATATAAAACCTGCTTAAAGGTGGATCCTATAGCTGCTTGTTACAACAGGGTTTATAGAGTGATTAATGTTCCTAGGGGAGGGTTCCCTACCAATTCTCCGGTTCATCAACTCATCCAATACTGCAGATGCAGTTTTAGGTTCACCCACTGAACCAAATATTGTACATATAGTTTTAGATTCATCACTGAATCAAATATTGCATAAGAAAGTCCTCAATTTAACAAAATGAACCAACATTGATATATGTAATCTCAGGTTCAGTGGTAATACTCTAATATGAGTTCTCAGGTTCATCACTAAACTAAAGATAATAATATGCAGTCTTAGGTTCAGTGATATACATTACATGAGTTCTCAGGTTCATCACTGAACCAAGGATAATAATATGCAGTCTCAGGTTCTAATATACTGTATCAATCCCCTGCTACCAGGATCAGTTTAAGTTAGTTGAACCAATCATTGCACAGGTAATCTCAGATTTCATCAAGTTGAATCAAGCACTGATACAGGAATGCCCAGATTTATTTACAAAGTACAATCTGAACTGGGCTTCATCTACTGTTTAACATGACTGACTGCAAAATATATATATAAAGCATAGTCTAATTTCTAGACTGAACCAGGAAACTGAACCTTCATTCGAGACCCAATATTTGGCTGCAGTTAAAACATAATGCAACTGAACCCATCCAATGGTTGACACATGAAGTTATAAGAGCAAAATACTAACTAATGATACCAATAAATCCATGGGTGGTTTTTCTATGTTACATACTGTAGGTCCTATTACATAATAGTCCTTTTACTGAAATCCTAACACTCGAGCCACACTATCAGCCCATTGTTCTCAACTATTTACATAGGTAAATCAGTCCTTCACCCTTCAGTCAATCATAAGAGTTCACTGTTCCGAATCAACCTAACTCAAACACACTACCTTCCATGTTTCCTGACCAGTCTTTGATTACCATGATCAGTCCTGCCTCTTACATTGTTTAGTTATGCATTTAAAACAACTATCAAATTACAAATCACATTAAAGTTAACTCTAAACTTTCCCATATTAACTCAAATAATATAGATATTATATCTAAAATTAGAATAGTCCGAGAATCAAAACTGGATACTCAAATGGAAGTATTACCAGATCAGTTTGAAGCTAAACAGTAATTAAAGAGTGATAAAGATCGAAATTCAACTAACTAAAACTGCAATATCCTAACAAGGCTAATTTTGATATTAAGGTTAATCAATACAAAGCCTTAAACCAAGGTATTCTCATAAAATTTAACAGGAAGCCTGATGTATTCAGTAAAAATAAGATAAAGTTCATTAATCCTATTTGCATATTCTACTATGGTGATAAAATAGAAATCTCAGTTTACGGATACATGAAATCGAACTCACTTAAATCCCAGTTCTAACAGAGCTAACCAAGCTCTGTTCTAAATACCAACCCATATTTTCCTTAATACATAAATCAATTGCTGTACACAGTGATCCAATGCAAAAAGGGATTTACCTACAGTCACCCCTGATGCATACAACAACTCAACCCAAAAACTCTTCGTGACTGGCCTGATCTGTGTCCTCCCTCTCAAGGACTTCGATCAACTTGAATACACGACTTGATTATAAAATTCTGAAGTCCAGTATGCAAGTATTGGTACAAAAAAGATTCTAAAACCAAATTCGAACAGATGGACCAAAGTTTACCAAAAATTGATCATCAACTCTGATGTGTCCTGATTCTTAACTTCCGATACGAACAGTGAATTCTGCTAACAAAGAAAATTCCCAAAACTCAACAAAGCATTCCTATGAATTTAGTAAAGCTGATCTAAAATTTTGAAGATCAAAGAAGGATGAATTACTCTAGAGTCAACGAGGAACACTCACTTAACTGTTGGTAACGAAATCAAGGGGTTGATTAAACAATCACTGAGGTTCCAATCTGCAGATTTCGATCTATAAGAAGAACAATTGGAATCATTCGATCGCTTCTCATTAACTTCAAGTGAACACAAGAATCTAAGGATTTCTTACCAACCTATAGGATCGAAGAGGCATAACCGATGATCAAGGGGAAATTCCTATTGATTCGATCACTGGAAGCACTTGCACCAACCAATCTTCGAAGGAGGAGCATCAATTAGAGCAGCACCATCACCATCGCCATGAATCTCCTCCTTGAGCTTGTTGTAAAAATTTAGGCAAGAAAAGGAATAATTGCGCACAATTTAAGAGATGGGGATCTACTGTCGATTATATAGGCAGTTCGGCATAGCTTGGAAAGAAAGCTACAAATGGGTGGGAGATTCAATTGTTAGCTGAATTCCTACGCAGGGTTGTTAGAGGAGTTGGGAAGAATTTCAGAGATCACTGCTCTCTCTAAATCAAATATTTCAAATAAAACGTATGTCTCAGTATTGGAAAAATGAATGTTAGCTTTGGTCATCTATTACTAATGGGCCAACCCGGGTGTAGTGAACTGGCCCAAGTTCAAGCCCACAGAACCAAAACCAGGGTTCACAAATGCATATTGAGTTCAACTAAAAATCATAAAATCTCTTCTTTTAAAAAAATATTTGTGAACTTGAAAAAAAAAATCATAAAAATCCTTAAATTTTGAAAAATGGGGTGACAGAAACAGATACTACGTGAAGCTCACGATGATGTCTATGGTGCACATTAGCCTGATCCTAAGCTACAAGATCGAATTTGACGCATGGGATATGATTGCCAACCGCCAACCATGGTGTCAGATGCCATCGAATATTCAAGAAAATACAGAGCATGTCAAATCCATGCAGATTTCATTCATCAACCTTCAAATTTTTTGCATCCGACTGCAGCATCATGGCCCTTCGAAGCTTGGGCATGGATGTCATTGGTCCTATTAATCTTCCATCATCTCGAGGACATCAATTTATCCTAGCTATAACCGATTACTTCTCAAAATATGTCGAAGCTATACCTCTAGCCGAAGTCAAGACAAACAGTGTCATCAACTTCATCAAATATCACGTAATCTATAGATTCGACGTTCCTCAACGAATCATCCATGATAATAGACCTCAATTCATCAGTCAGAAATTCATTCGATTTTGTGATGATAACCAGATCAACAATGTTGTTTCTACATCCTATAATCCCGCAGCTAACGGTTTGGAGGAAGCATTCAACAAAACGATTTTCAGGCTTCTCAAGAAGTTCATTTCTACCAATAAATGTAACTGGAACAAAAAGCTTGGAGAATGTTTATGGGCCTACCGTACTATTTTACGCATTCTGACTGGCTATATACCTTTCTCTTTGGTGTATGGATGTGAAGTTGTCCTACCGTTGGAGATTCAAATCCTACCACTGAGAATTGCTATTGCCAATGAACTCATAATAGAAAATAATGATCGTCTTCGACTTCAGAAGCTTGAAGTACTTAACGAAAAGTGGCTACTAGCTCAACAAAATATCGAGCTATATCCAGCCCATATCTCAAAGTCTTTAACCGTAAAGTCAAAGTACAAACATTTTAAAAAGGCGAGCTAGTTCTTATGATCAGACGTCCTATGACTATGACACACATGAGCAAAGGGAAGTCGAACCAAAATGGGAGGGTCCCTACATTATAAGCAAATTTTTCTCTAGAGGAGCTTATCAACTGTCTGGGACGGATGGCCGAATCGCTATGATGCCTATCAACGGCAAATTCCTGAAGAAGTACCATGTTTGAAAGTATGTACTGTATTTTATAACAAATATTGTACATACTTCAAATCTTTGAATCCCTAGCAAAGTCTATCTAGATCTTATCATCATTGAAAACATCTACTACCTAATTACAAACATCATCTTTTGAAACCCAGTTATTTTAAAACATATCATGTTCTTGAGTCCCAGCTCACCCAGGATCATCAATAGATATACGAATTCATGTCCATATTATCTCTGAATTCTGCTATCTACATTAACGAATCATCACGTCCATTTTATCTCTGATGATGTCGTCTCAGAAATGATAATATTTCAAGTTATATTCTGTTATGTCCACATTATCTCTGAACAGATATTATAAGTATTGTTATTTTCAAGAGATATGTCATGTTCGGTACCTCTGAGAATATTTCTTATTCCTATCTATTGCTTGTGTCTTAAACAGATACGTAATAAGTAATAGAGCCACCAAAAAGATCATCAGTTTTCATTCAATGATGATTAAAAACGTCAAAATCAATACATTTATCAAAACATTGAGCAAAACAAAATAAAAGTTGTTACATCTGGATAGCGTTATCTGGGAGGTTGGGTGCTCAGATTGGTGATCAGTCTCTTCAGAGATTCAGCTCTCTCCGTCCTAGAGTCAAGTACCCTTCTCCTGGCCAAGTCTCTCCCGGACTCTGGGTCAAAAGGTTGTAGTGAATTAACTTGACGTTCAATTGCTGCACCCTGAACTTGGACGAATTCATCTCGTTGCCTCCTTAGATCATCTAGTAGACTTGTGGCAACTTGATAAATTTCAAGCACTTCTTCTTTACGCTTCTTGGCTGTTGTGATCACCTCACAAAGCTTAGCCATCTCAGCTTCTAGCTCTTGAAGACGAGATTAGTATTTAGCTACTTCTTTCTCTTTCGCTGTGGCTTTAGTCTTATAGAGCTTAATGGAAGTAGTAGCTTTAATGATGTTAGCCTCAAGCTCTCCATATCGTGCTGAGAAAGCGACTACTAAATCTTCCAAGGTTGCTTGTCGTGCTTCAGACTCACGAGCCATTGTTTCGCACTCTGTATCTATGAGTCTCTGAATGTTACCTCTTATTAGATCTTGGTAGAATTTGATAGGCTCTTCGAGCGTATCCAAGATGTATTCCTAGAAGTTGACTCTTTCAAGATCGCCAATATTATAGATGGCTTTAATGACGAAAGAGGTAGTTCTACTTACTGACTCGTAAGGGTGGCCTTTCTCCAAGTCCATCTAAACCAGAGTTCTCAAAGAGTTGAAGAAAACACTTATATAAGTCCCGACGATGCTATTGGTCATCGCTGATACGCCAGGAGTTGCCACATCAGCCCGAATCCCTCCTTCTACAGAAGTTGGAGGAATCATGGATTGTGCAACCTGGAGATTTCAGTACAGGTATCCTCGATGAGCTTCCTTCTATAATCTGAGTCCCCATATCCATAGGAGCCATGAAAGAGCTGAAGCTGAAAGCCGTAGACACCAACTGGGCTGCAGCAAAAGTCCCTGTGGGACCCTCTGCAATCAAAAAGTATAATCATTATATATCATATCAAACAATATTAAAGGAGAAATGGTGAATAAAGATAAAAGTTCACCTGAGTTTGGCAACACATATGGAGTCTCATGAGGTATAGTATCTCGCTTCGTAATAAGCCTTATCATGGTGTTCTCAGAGACGGCTGCATGGCTACTCCCAGCTTCAAAACCACCTCAACTTCTTTATGGTTTTCATCACCCTCTATATCAACACCACCTTTCTCATCGGGGCCTTCATCGCCCTCAATATCAACATCAGAATTCTTACCACCTTTTGGTTCATCGAGATTCTGATTATCTTCTTTTGGGCTTTGATGGCCCTCCTCTTCAATATGGTATTTTTTTACCCTCAACAGCAGTTTGGCTATCTTTGGCTGTCAGGTTTTCATCCTCTTGGATCACTGTTCGATCCTCATATGCAGCGTCTCCAAGATCTTCTTCAATTAGTTCATCGCCGAAGTCACAGTTGTCTAGTGCCTCTATCATCTCTTTGTCTTCTTGAGAAGGTATAGGTACTTGTGTTATAGAAGAGGCTGGGACATTTAAGGATAATATCACTTCGGGAGGTGCAATCTCAGGAGCATCCTTGGTAGGTGACGATAACATTATTCCTGTCGCAGCAAGTGCAGTCACTGGAATGTTGATCTTTATGAACACTGATTATGAAGTATGGACCAAAGGAGTATCTACTGCAACAATTGGAGCCAAAATACTCATTTTTGGATCCCCTGCAAATAGAAAACTCACATATCAACTCAAATGCCTGATGAATTAATATCTGGAAAGGCAAGAGCATTACCTTTTAGGGATAGTGGGTCTTGTAATGGCAATGACGATTATGGCATTAAAGGAGTAAGCGAAGCTTTAGTTTCTTGTTGCACAACTTCGGTTACTTGCAGTTTTCTTGTTATTTTGTGTAGGAGTGGTATTGGAGGAGATCCCTCAGATCCAGAAGGCTCATCCCTCACATCTGACCTCCTACTAGTCTTTTTAGGAATTCTACTTTCTTTTGGGATTGGAGAAGGGGTTGTCCCCGTTCCCCTGAAGAAACCCCTGCTTCAGCTTATCGCGTCTGGGATCTGGTCCTCGCTGCAGGCTGTTCAATAATAACAATACCTTCTTTTGTTTTCTTCTTCCAAGCCATAGCAAGAGAAGAAGGTTCGGTTGGGACAGATGGGGTAGATGACTCCCTGACTTTTCGTCTTTTGCTAGTCCCTTTTGTAGAAGATTTTTCTCTCCACTTCCTGAGGGGGATTTCTAGCAGATCATTCACCTCGTCAGAGAGGCCGACAAGGGTAGCTTCTAGAGGCTCATCAGAAGAAGCATTCTCTTCAGTCTCTTTTAATTCTAGGGTGGTTCTGATCCCCAACTGCGATCGTTTGGCACTTATAAAACTATTGGACAAGTGGAAGCTATCGAAGAAGGTATTGACTGAAGTATAAAAGTTTGCATATATATATATATATAACATACGCAGGCCCACTTCAAGAGTAGCAGAGGGCATTAAGAAAGAAACCTTAGTACCCCGGGCACTATATTACCTCCACCCTTTAGTACCATCTATTAGATATCTGGAGGCTCTTAGGCAGGTGGTTGCATTGCCGACGTGCATTTGATCATAGCCAAATTGGCGAGCAAATCGGCTAGGCAGATACGGCTCCAAAAAATACTCACCCCCGAATCGATATATCAAGTGAGAGGGTCTGATCATCTTTAACCACATAAAAGCAGCAGGTGGTGTGCGAGCAGCCATAGGCTCTAAATCCAATAGCAGAGGTGGAAGATTCGCACATCCAGGACGAGAAGGAATGCAGTAGAATCTCTTCTCGGAATCCATATTCAATGCCTTTCGGCAGTCAGTAAGGGAGTTTACTTTCCATCGAGATGTGGCATAACGTCTGATGAAGTCTCCTCCTATGACACCTAGAGCTGGATCCATTAGAATGGGCTTGTGTTGCAATAACCAGCCGAACAAATAAGTATATGGCATCTCTGTACGGGGAAAATCATCTCGAGTAATAGGATCCGTCATTATGGCATTTGGAAGAACGAAGACCTGCATTCAAGCGACAGGTCATTGCAGAAAGAATGTCCATCTTGTGGCCGAACACTAAACATACAGCGGCAAATAGTACACCACGGTGGATCCTGTCAACAGTACTGGCTCCGGCGACTACGAATCGTCGCGACCACAATGAAAAAAGCCTGCCATAGTCGCTTCTCGAGACATTTGCCGACCACCTTGTCTTATATAAGTCTCGATAGGAGTGTCAGCCTTAAATTTATGACAATCCTCCTTCAGTTCATTTTCAACATCCTTTGACTTCTCTATCAATTTTTGGATAGTGTTGTGGTCAAGCGGTTCAAAAAAGCGAGGATTATAATCTAGGTGTTCCTGCACCTTATCCTCCTAGATATGGCCCAAAAATAGGTACGACAACCATTTGGACCAATAACACGTCCCCTTCGTGTGACTCTTATATAGAAGAGTGCAGATCATGAAATGACATAAAAGCTCGTCGAGGATTGCTACCATTTTTTGGTTTTTCTTGGCTAAAGCATCCAACACTTCATTTATTGGCACATACTCTTTATATGGGTTTTCATCCATTGACAGATGAGAGATGTATTGCATCTCATGAAGGGCGAAGTCTATCTCTCCATGAGGTGTCACGAAAGTGCCGTCTTATTATTGTATCTTTCCACCAAGGCCAAAAACATATTGCGATTGGTGCGAATACAGCAGAAAGTTGTCCAAATTGATTCATAAAGCTCTATATCCAGCAGCTCATCTCTAAAGTTGTTCAGATCCCAGGTTGAAAGACGGTTCCCGCGTTTGTTCTCTGGACTCATCAAACCTGTCAACCGCATAATCTTGTCTAGATACTTTCCATCAGCCTTAGCAAACACGTTCGCAAAGAAAGGAATTCTAACTGGGATCACAAGAGAGGAGCGTTCGGATAGGGATAGATGTATCGTCATATCAGTGAAATATGTTAATCTGTTCCTGCTTTGATAGACTCGCATTTCTCGTTTCGATTTAGGCTGACCGTCTTTTTTGATAGCCTCACCAAACAAGAAGGCTGGCTTTTTATGGGGAACCTAGTCCAAACTTACAAGGGGTTCACCATTCATCAGGCATAATAAAGTCCTATCGTCCTAAGACTTTAGCACAACTCTTCTAGTTTCTGGAAGACCATACTGTGGGAATTTAACATAAGATAGGTTTTCTTGATACTCCGACACTCGTAAGGCAGAGGCTAATTCCTCAACATAAGGGTCTTCCCTCAGATCAACTGCAAAAGAAAACTCAGAGTTAAAGTCTGAAAAAACTTGCTGCGCCAATCATGGATGGCGCATGATGCAAAAAAATCCTTAGTTAGCGCATGCAATCTGACAGTTCTCAAAACAGATGGCGCATCAGTCAGTTAGCTCATGACATCAGATGGCGCATCATGTTCAAAATATGACAAATGGTGCATAGCGTCATTATTTGTGATTGGGTTTAACCAACACTTTGAAAGAGGTGGCACATCTTTTAGATGGTGCAAAGCATCGATCAACACTCTGAAAGAGACGGTCAATGTTAGCATTTGATCGTGCTATGCGTGAATGGCGCGAGTGTTCAGATCCTCTTCTTCGATTAGTTTTTCTCACCTTCAAGAGCGGGATTCGCCTCCTCGGCTCTCGTCGATGGAACGACGTAATGCGGCACCATCAACGGCAGCACACGCAAAGTAGCTCCGGGCACTTTCTTCCCTTTCTCAGCTGCGCTTCTATTCGGGGCCATGGCGATTGATCAGAAGCTTTGAATGTTGGAGAAGATGAGGAGCTCGAATAGAATATAGTTTTGAGTAAAAGTGTTTTCTCTCCATTCTATCTACTATTTATAGCCTAAAAGCTATCCTTAACAGTCACGCCAATCACGTCTAAAACTCGGAGTCGGTTATAACTTTGGCAAGCGCCAATTACACGAAAAGGATTCTTATTCAAAGTATTCCAAATTTTGATGTTTTTTCAAATTTAAAAACTTTAAGGGGTCTTGTAGAAGCTCAAAAAGTATAAACATTATCATGCGCTACTCATAATTGAAGCCGGACATCAGATGACGCGTGACATCAATTGGCGTTGGACTTCAAATGACACTGGCTGACATTTGGCAAGCTTCTTCGAGAATCTGAAACAATTTTCATCATGAGTGACAGCATGTCAGTCGAAAAAATTTGTTTCGAATCTCGAACATACGAAGCTCGAGGAGATTGTGTCAGATTTGTCATAATGACTGACAGCTGCCTCGTACCATTTGCAGTTCGCACGAGGTAATCAATGAATTACGTATGGTGCATTAAAATAGCAAATAGCACTCGACGCCATTCGACAGTGTCGCTATCCGATTAAATCATCCAGAATAGTTAGATGATGTGGCACACATGCTACTAATTTCAAAGAACGTGTACGTAATGCTTCCCATGACCAAGCGCATCTTCATGACAGAATGCCAAGCATCCAAGTAGTTAAACCAACCGTTTGCACGACTGGATGAATGATGCACGAAGTACAGTATGCGCCAATCAGGATAACTACTTAACAGTTATCTCTAAACTCTATAAATAGAGTTTCAAATCACTTCATAAGCATCAATAATGATCATTATCTCCTAAGCACTTGCTGCAGCACCCTCCAAAGGCTTTCTTCTTCAACATCGCATTATCCAAATAATAAAGTGATCGTCTTCTGATTAGATTCCTACAGTTGTACTTTTCCAGAAATTAACTTGTACTCTTATACACACTCTTCTCAGTTTGTAATCAAACAACTTTTTATTTTTGCAAACATTGATGAGTATGCAGCCGAGTTTAGTAGGCTTAGTAGAATTGTTGAGAGCATGGTGAAAGATCCTAAAGTAAGGGCTCGAATATTTTGTCATGGCTTAAGTGAAGATATTAGAATCTATGTCATAACTAATGGTGCCAGTACCTATGCTGATATAGTATCCACAGCCCAGAGGATAGAAGTTGATTTGGATCTAAAATTCAAGAGAGAGGTGATTAAGGCAAGGATCCCATTCCTGGACCGACGAAGTGCCATCATGGTCAGTATAAGACTTCTGAAGATCAGGTTCTGATGCAACAGTTGTTC
>JANAVB010043019.1:7059961-7175999 GCA_029216955.1 Iris pallida
GAAGAGACCATTCCTTTCGTAGTTGTAGAACAACCTAGATAGGACTTCGGCACACATAATAAATATATATGGGGATAATAAACATCCCTGTCGAATGCCTCTCGTAGGCTTGAAAAAGCCTTCTGGGTTGCCGTTTATAAGGATGGAGAATGAAGAGGAGCTAATGCAGTCCATGATTAGAGCATTCGTAGTGCCTTGGATTCCAAATCCATGAAGAACTTCCTTGATGAATGGCCATGCCAGTCGGTCATAAGCCTTAGCCAAATCGATACTGAGAATATACGAGTTCTTGTTCTTCGGAAAGTGTTTCATGGCATGGATTATTTCCTGGGAAATGACCTCATTATCCGTAATATGTCGGCCTGGGATGAATGCATTCTGATTGGAAGCTATCAACCTGTCCATCCAAGGTCGCAAACGTGTCGTCAGTAACTTGGAGATAATTTTATATGACATATTGCATAGTGATATGGGCCTGAAGTCAGCCGGGGTAGAGGGACTGTCACTTTTAGGGATAAGCACCAAGTTGGTATGATTGATAGCTTTCGGGAGTCGCCCATTGCGGAAACATTGTTGCACCATAGCTGTTATGTCTTCACCGACAATATGCTAATTTTTTTGATAAAATATGGCAGGTAGCCCGTCAGGTCCGGGTGCCTTCAGTGGTCCCATGCTCTTGACAATGGAATGAACTTCTTCATGATTGGGTATAGCCCCCAGAGTCAAGTTTTCTTCACTGGAGATTGGATTAGCCGATATGACAAAGTTAGGATCAATAGGGGACGTACCTTCGTCGCAAAATATTCCTTTGAAGTGATTTATGATTGTGTTTGAGATGATGGACTGCTCCGATGTCCATGTACCGTCAGGCAGTTGTAGCGCATGGATGCCATTTCTTCTTTTCCTGGTGGTAGCTTTTATGTGAAAATATTTGGTATTCTTATCGCCTCCTTGAATCCAATTGCACTTCGCGCGTTGTCTCCAGTATAATTCCTCGGTGTTCATAAGCTCATTTAATTCTGCAGTGATCCGGGCTTCCTCTCGTATAGAATCCATCGACACCCCCGAAGATTGAATGGTGAGTAACTGTTGCTCCAGAGCTTTAATACGGGCTTTAATGTTTCCGAAATGTAGTTTGCCCCACCTTTGAAGATTGGATAATGTAACTTTCAAGTGTTGCATGAGAGACCTATTGGTGTTGGTCTTAGTCCGATTCCAAAGACTTGTTAGAGTGTCCTGGAAGGTAGGATGGCTCTGCCAATAAGCTTCAAAACGGCGAGCTCGCTTTTTGAAGTGGAGAGTAGCATTAGTATTGAGAAGAATTGGAGCATGGTCGCTATTATATCGGGGCAGGACCGAGACAGTGGCATGGGGATGAAGGCAGCACCAATCCGTATCCGCGAAGGCTCGGTCGAGACGTTCTCTAATGTGAAAACCAGTTGTTCTCCCGTTGGACCATGTATAAGCCGGTCCAATGCATCCTAGGTCAATCAGACCGCAAAGATTGAGCATCCTGTTGAATGGAGATGCTACCCGGGCATCAAAACCTCTTCCACCAGTTTTCTCAGACGGCTTTGTAATTGCATTGAAGTCTCCTATACAGCACCATGGAGCAGTGAAAGTGTCAGCCATCTCTTTCATGGAGGCCCACAACAATGGTCTGTCTTTAGGCTTCGGGCAGCCATACACGCAAAGGAGATTCCAAGCCGGATTGGTTTGGCTACCCTCGATAGAGAGTAAGATTAGGTTCTTCGAAGAGTAAGAAACTGTTGCATTTATAGAGTTGTCCCAGCCTATCCAGAGGCCACCTGCATGACCTATAGGAGCAACTGAGAAGGTGTTTTGGTATCCGAGCGAAGGGAGAGTGTGAGAGGTGTGGCGGGGGGAGGATATGGTTTCAGAGATGAAAAAGATGGTGGGGCGGGTGGCGGAGAGGAATGAACGGAGAGTTTGGACTGTCGGGGCATTCCTCAGACCCCGGCAGTTCCAAGAGAAGATTAACATTGGTCCTACGGCTGTTTGAGGTCAGCCGCCACGACCTTGTTTTGTATGTTCATAACTGTGAGTGGTCCCGCCAGTCGCTTAGCAGATGGAGGGGAAGGAGGATCGGATTGTCTTTTCTTATTCATCTGTGATGCAAGAACCTGGGACTGGTCTTGGATTGGATGTTTTCGAGCCAACCTTTTCCAGGAAGTTTTGGTGAGGTGCGCTTTGCGGATGATGAATCCTGCGGTTTCCGGGTGGGGTAAAGGGATGACTGTTATAGCTTGGTATGAAGGGGATGAGGATGAAGATGTGGGAATATTGGTGATGGGGTGATGATGAAGCAGCACCGGTGGATCTTCAGAGTTCGAATGTATAAGGCTTGAGTGGGAGGCCTGCTGGATTGGTGTGTTGAGGAAATGGAGTGGTGAAGGCCATCCATTGGAAGAAGATTTGTGGAGGATTCCAATTTGCTCTTGGGAAATTGTGTTGAATGATTGGGTTGACTCCGAAAAATGTGGATTCAGTTGGTAGACAGGAAAATCAGAAGGTTCAGTAATCATGGCATCGGAGTGGTCCCTCCCCATTGATGGTGTATCATACCTGTCAGCCCCATCCGAGTAGGGATTAACCTGAGATGGATGTGAATCGGTGGATGTTGAATTAATAGATTGATCTGCTCGTCGTCTATGCGGTGGGACATATCTTATCAGTGGGAGATTTTTCAGTTGGCTGTTATGATTTGATTGGGAAGTTGTTCCGAGAGATTGAGCCGTATTCTCCTCTCTGATTGCCTGAGTTCGTTGGCTTTGGACGGACGTCCCACTGCCTCCGTCTAACTCAATGGGATTGGAGTTCTGGGGTTGAGAGGGAGCTTCCTCAGAAATAACTCATACATCTAATACATCAGTCTGATACATCAAAGTAGTGTGTCCTAATCTTCTTAGATTCTTCCAGAACCATCCATGAGTCATCATCCAATCCAAGTCGTGTCCTTAAGCCCTGGCCTAATATGTCAACGATCCAGTCATAAAAGGAGCAAAGTATAACTCTACACAAATGTGTTACGATATAAAATAAAGCAATAAAGTAAATATGAAAAATAATATATATATATATATATATATATATATATATATATATATATATATATATATATATATATATATATATATATATAGTTATATATAGTTATATATAGTTATATATAGTTATATTAGTAAAGATGTTTTGGTCTATATAACTATATATATATATATATATATATATATATATATATATATATATATATATATATATATATATATATATATATATAAATAAAAAAAAAAAAAATATATATATATATATATATATATATATATAAAATATATATATATATATATATATATATATATATATATATAGACCAAAACATCTTTACTAATATAACTATATATATATATATATATTTTTTATATATATATATATATATATATATATATATATATATATATATATATATATGTATATGTATATGTATATGTATATGTAGTTATATTAGTAAAGATGTTTGACAAATCGTCTGGTTTATTTATTTTTCATATTTACTTTATTGCTTTATTTTATATCGTAACACATTTGTGTAGAGTTATACTTTGCTCCTTTTATGACTGGATCGTTGACATATTAGGCCAGGGCTTAAGGACACGACTTGGATTGGATGATGACTCATGGATGGTTCTGGAAGAATCTAAGAAGATTAGGAAACACTACTTTGATGTATCAGACTGATGTATTAGATGTATGAGTTATTTCTTTGTGGATATGAATTGCCGAATTTGTCTTCGAAGATGGAATATGTATATGTACTCATAGTGATAGTAGATGTTGTGATCTTGTGTTGGCTTGGTTTTGGTTTTATTTCTTATCTAGTATTACGATTGAGCAAAAGATTGATCTTGAAATTAATAGATGACTATCGAGGTCTAGACGGCTAACTACCGTCGATTTTGCGTAGGATGGACGCACTAACTGATGGAACTGGGGATTCCCAGGACCCTTCCTTTGGTGTGCGTATTGATCGATAGAAAGTTAAACAGATCTAATACGTGTTCTAACCCTTCATAGGAGGAAACTAGGGTTCACGAATTATACCTGCGGTAGAAAGGAGACAAGTAATTCCTGGCAATCTCGAGCGGACGACCCTAAGATCTTCTGCACGTATTCCTTCCTTGAGTTGGACGTCGTATGGGCGACAATCTCCCAACCTTTTCTTCTCCTTGGCAGTCCTCTCTTTCTCTCCTTACGTGAATCACGAATTTAGAAAAAGTTTCAGATTTCTGATCGGTAATCTGGCGGCCAAAGAATAGAGGATATATATAGGCTACGGCAGTGACCATGAGGAGAAATTAGGGTTAGGCCTCCTAACGGATCTGGATATCCCGTGTTCAGCCCGAACACACAATCCAGGCTCATTAACAATAGCAAAGTCCACTAATGAGCTATTGTTGCACTACCTCCCTAATCCCAAATTATGTTTGTGGGCTCCTTTTATTATATGCTCGTTTGGCTCCCCATGTTAAGATATCGTATGTCCATCGATCAAATTAAGTTACTGACAACTATATTGATTCGACATCTTTTATTCTTAAGTAGTACCGCTCAACTTTATTTATGTCGGATATAATCCACCTGCAGGGTTTACATGACAATCCTTATGAGCTCCTTAAGAGGACATCATCAACCAGATGTATCGGGATATGGATTCCATTTATAATCAACAGCCCATCATACATACAATATTATTACCCAATTCATAGAGGTTGTTGATCCATAATGAATCTCACTCTTTTTTGAGTCAAAGTAATGAACACTGCATATACATGTCCATTATTATATCCGGATTAAGAGCACAAGCATCTATAATAACAGAGGTGTTTGTTCTCTTATGTAGTCAGTACAAAGAGAACAACCTCAAGTGGTCCTGTTCAATACACACAAAGTATACTAGTGTAAACCAATAGTCAAGATAGACTAATACCATATTACACTACAACCTTTCCAATAGATTGTCCAAGTCCATCTAGGTTGTGAACTATTTATATACTCCATAGAAAAATGATAATATGATCTTCTGTGTGACACCACACACCATATTATCTACAATATAGAATATCAGATATTTGCATTAACACTTGCAACAAATACAATATGCAAACATTTGCCCATATGATTTTCAATCAAAATTTAAGGAAATAAGGTTACTACAAAAGTGATGCTTTTAGTATATAACCCTAACAATCTCCCACTTATACTCAAAGTATTGCTTTTTCAGTATACTATTACAAATCTCCCCCTTATACTTAAAGCCATGCTGCTACACATCTGACTCCCATTCCATCAACATGACTGTCAAAAGTCTTAGCTGGTAAGCTCTTTGTAAAGGGATCAGCTAGGTTGTCGGCTGATGCTATCTTGATCACAGCAACTTTTTCTTTCTTTACGAAATCTCGTATCAGGTGGTACTTGTGCTCAATGTGTTTGCCTGTCATATGGGCTTGTGGTTCCTTCGAGTTTACAATTGCACCACCATTATCACAATAAAGTGTAATAGACTTAGGCAAACTAGGTACCATATCCAAGTCCAACAGAAAGTTTTTGAGCCAAACCGCTTCTTTGGCTGACTCAGAGGCTGCCACATACTCGGCTTCCATGGTGGAATCAGCAATACATTTTTGCTTGATACTCCTCCACACAATGGCTCCACCTCCCAAAGTAAACACATAACCTGAGGTAGATTTCCTGGAATCCCTATCTGACTGAAAATTTGAGTCTGTATACCCCAAGGAAACTAAACTATCTGTCTGGTAAACTAGCATATACTCTTTAGTCCTTTTTAGGTACTTTAAAATATGCTTTACGGCAGTCCAGTGATCTTGTCCTGGGTTAGACTGATATCTGCTGACCATGCCTACGGCAAAGCAGATGTCTGGTCTCGTACATAGCATTACATACATTATGCTTCCTACTACTGAAGCATAAGGAACTGCCTTCATGTTCTCTATCTCTTTAGGTGTCCTCGGAAACTACTCATTTGATAGAGCAATTTCATGTCTAAAAGGTAAGAAACCTTTCTTTGAATTTTGCATACTAAAACGAGTTAGTACAGTATCGATATAGGAAGCTTGGGATAAGCCCAACATCCTTTTCTTGCGATCTCGTAGAACTTTGATCCCAAGGATGTGACCTACTTCTCCCAAGTCCTTCATATCAAACTGTTTGGATAACCATACCCTTACATCAGATAATACCTTCACATTGTTTCCAATGAACAAGATGTCATCCACATAAAGTACTAGGAACACCACCACGTTTTCGTCACGCTTTCTATATACACATGATTCATCATGACATTGATCAAATCCATAGGATTTTATCACCTGATCAAAACATATGTTCCAAGATCCGGAAGCTTGCTTAAGTCCATAAATGGACTTCTTGAGCTTACAAACAAGATGCTCCTAGCCCTTTTTAATGAACCCGTCTGGTTGCTTCATATAGATGTATTCCTCAAGACTTCTATTAAGGAAAGCTGTCTTGACATCCATTTGCCAAATCTCATAATCGAGATGAGCTGCAATAGATAAAAGAATTCGAATAGACTTAAGCATGGCTACAGGAGAAAAGGTTTCCTCATAATCGATACCCTCTCTTTGAGTAAAACCTTTTGCTACAAGCCGAGCTTTAAAGGTTTCAACCTTACCGTATGATCCTTTTTTTCCTCTTGTAGACCCACTTGCATCCAATGGCTTTTACACCAACGGGTGGTTCTAAAAGCTCCCAGACCTGATTAGAATCCATAGATTATATTTCAGATATCATTGCTTTTTGCCAAGACTCTGCATCTTTATCTTGGAGTGCTTCATTGTAGGTACAGGGATCATAATCTTGTTCCTCAGGGACGAAGTCTGACGACTCTCCTAAGAACATATATCTATCAGGTTGTATCACAACCCTCCCACTACGACTGAGGCACTATCGGTTGTGGTGTAATATTTATGACACGTTGTGTAGTTATTTGTGGTTCATCCTCTTGTACTGTTGGTACTGAAGTACTTGGTGTCTCACGTCTCAGTTCTTCTAGAACAACTCTACTTGTGGGTTTATGGTTCATCGTATAGTCTTCCTCTAAGAATCGGGCATTGGTGCTAACAATGACCTTCTGATCCATAAGACTATAAAATAAACCTCCTTCCGTTCCTCTTGGATAGCCTACAAACAAGCATACTTCTGTACGAGATTCCAACTTATCTGCTTTTCCATTCAGCACATGTGCTGGACTACCCCAAATGCGAACATGTTTCAGACTAGGCTTACGCCCAATCCACAGCTCTGTGGGAGTAAGAGGTACTGACTTAGAAGGAACCAAGTTCAAAATATAAGCTGTAGTCTCTAAGGCATATCCCCAAAACGAATCTGGCAAATCCGAATAACTCATCATTGATCTAACCATCTCCATAAGAGTTCTATTCCTTCTTTCGGCTACACCATTCTGTTGGGGCGTTCCAGGTGCAGTCAATTGGGATGCAATCCCAGCCTCTGATAAATAATCCCTAAATTCTCCAAAAAGGTACTCGCCACCATGATCTGATCGTAATGACTTGATATATTTTCCATGACGTTTCTTAGTTTCAGCCTTGTACTCTTTGAATTTCTTAAAGCACTCAGACTTACGGCGCATCAAATAAATATAACCATACCTTGAATAATCGTCAATAAATGTGACAAAATATTCAAAGCCACCTCTAGCGTGGATAGTCATGGGTCCACACAAATCAGAATGAACCAATTCCAACACATCTTTGGCCCTATACCCCTTTGCCGTAAAAGGCCTTTTGGTCATTTTACCTTCCAAGCATGATTCACAGACTGGTAGTGCCTCCACTTCCAATAAACTCAAAGGTCCATCTTCAACCAGTCTTTAAATCCTTCTTAGGTTAATATGCCCCAATCGTAAGTGCCAAAGATACGTTTGGTTCATACAAGAAGGTTCTTTTCTCTTATTTAAGTTACATGACATATTATTCATTTCCATAAGTTGCATTGTGGGCGAAATAGGATTAATGACATACAAATTATCAACCAATGCACCAGAACAGATAAAATATTTATTCTTTCTAATAACAATATTGTCATTAAAATAAACTAAATATCCATCCTTAACTAACATAGAAACATAAACTAAATTCCTTCTAAGTGAAGGTGCATAAAGACAATCTCTTAATGTCAAAGACTTATTTCTACCAAAAGATAAAGTAACATCTCCTAATGCAATGACCGATACTTTTATAGCATTACCCATGAACAAGCATATCTCTCCATCACTGAGCCGTCTGGTTTCCTGGAACCCCTGCAATGTATTGCAGACATGATTAGTGGCTCCTGTATCTACATACTAGGTGCCAGTAGATAACACCGCTAAACATGTTTCTACTACTAGTAAATGAGATATACCTTCTTTGTTCCCTTGTTTGAGAAGTGGACAATCAGTCTTCCAATATCCTGACCCTTTGCACTTGAAACATTTGCCTTTCGGCTTTTTCACCACGCCTTGAGGTCCCATGCCCTTCTTTGCTGAGTTTGTTTGTTTCTGAATGTTATTCTTCTTCTTACCGCCTTGTGGCATAGAAGTAGAAGCCTTTTCAGAAACAAAAACATGACCACTCTGCCTAAAGAGAGATTCATCATCCTGTAGCTCTTTTGCAAGTTCTGCCAAACTATACAACCTTTTGTTCATATTGTAATTAAGGCAGAAATTGTCAAAACTTTTAGGCAGAGTCCCAAGAATGATATCGACCTAGGATTCTCCATCTATTTCAGATCCAAGGATCTCCATCTCATTCAGATGACCCATCATCTTGAGAACATGATCCCTTACTGGTGTACCCTCAGCCATTTTTGTATTCATCAAATATTTCATAACAAACTGCCTAGCTGCTCTACTCTGATGTCCGAAGAGTTCCTTGAGGTTATACATCATGTCATAAGTTGTGGCCATGGCCTGATGCTGATGTTACAGTACATTTGACATAGATGCCAGAATGTAACACCGCATCATCTTATCTGCCTTTTTCTACTTCTTATAAGCCTCTTTGACCTCTTCATCAGAGTTAGCATCAGGCTTAGGTGGGCATTCCTCAACAAGTACATATTTTTACTCCTCAGCAGTCAGAACAATGTCCAAATTACGTTTCCAGTCAATATAATTAGGTCTAGTAAGTTTGTTTTCTTTAAGAATCACCATAAGTGGACTGAAAGAATCCATTATTGAAATCCTGAGAATCACATAAATAAAATTATGTAGGGCAAAAAAAACTTTTTGAATTAACTAAATATTGATTCCCTCAAAACAATAATAAGAAATTCACCAACACCTTGAACACCATGAATTTAGCATGCCATGATAGTGTGGACGTATACAAATTCAACTTTGTTCCAGTAGATTTTTCTTATTAATTTTACTATCATGTCAATATAACTTTATGACAAATAAAATTAAAATACTGGTCTTGCTCTGGTCATACAACTAATAGTAGTGACTCTGATGGGAAGGATACTATTATTTGTATCTAAGTGTATACCATTACTTAATACTAAGTCCATTATCTTGTAATGAGTTCCTTCAGATGGAGAAGTGAACACATACTAGGTAACTTTCTACAATTATCCCTATGGAAGTTTGTACTGGTGATCCATAATTATACCCATCCGATATGGAGGAAAGCACTAAAGCCAACACGCAAGTATAATTACATCACCTACAAACCAGTAATGGAGACCATAGGATTTATACTAAATAAAAATCCTCTCCCACTTAGTTATTTAACAATGAGGGTTTTTCTACTAGTTGATATTATGTCCATGTTGTCCATTATTAATGTAGGCTTGGTTTTTCAAAAAAAACAACCACACAATAATAAACATGCATAATCAGAAAAAGCAAAATAACAAAAATAAGAAAAAATATCCAACTATTATGGTCATCTTTGCTGCTCCGTCCTCAACTATTAGGTTTTGGTTGTCGATTCCTTCATCGAAAATCATCTGTCTGCCTTTGGACTGCTTAAAACCAGTATCTCGTCCGGCGTCAGAAACAGCCACCACCGCCATGACGATTGATCAAAAATAATTAAAATTACATCAATCCTATACCTCCCGAAGGAGTTCACACATAATCTAGATTGAAAAATTAAAATAATAACCACGATCAACCCTAGTGATTTTAATTACATCCACAGCAACAACAACATCCACGACATGCCTGTGGTTTAAACAACACAATCAAAAAACATTCATTGGACCATAATAGTTGGATCTAAGATGCCTGTAAAATTGAGTTAGAACAGATCTACATCTACCAACTATTACACAGTGCAGGTTTTATTGGACAACATGGACGTATTAATCAATACGTAGATCCAAAGTGTCTCTGATACCAATTGATGGAACTGGGGATTCCCAGGACCCTTCCTTTAGTGTGCGTATTGATCGATAAAAAGTTAAACAGATCTAATACGTGTTCTAACCCTTCATAGGCGGAAACTAGGGTTCACGAATTATACCTGCGACGGAAAGGAGACAAGTAATTCCTGGCAATCTCGAGCGGACGACCCCAAGATCTTCTGCACGTATTCCTTCCTCGAGTTGGACGTCGTGTGGGCGACGATCTTCCAACCTTTTCTTCTCCTTGGCAGCCCTCTCTTTCTCTCCTTACGTGAATCACGAATTTAGAGAAAGTTTCAGATTTCTGATCGGTAATCTGGCGGCCAGATAATAGAGGATATATAGGCTACGGCAGGGACCATGAGGAGAAATTAGGGTTAGGCCTCCTAACGGATCTGGATATCCCGTGTTCAGCCCGAACACACAATCCAGGCCTATTAACAATAGCTCGGTCCACTAATGAGCTATTGTTGCACTACCTCCCTAATCCCAAATTATATTTGTGGGCTCCTTATATTATATGCTCGTTTGGCTCCCCATGTTAAGATATCGTATGTCCGTCGATCAAATTAAGTTACTGACAACTATATTGATTCGACATCTTTTATTCTTGAGTAGTACCGCTCAACTTTATTTGTCATGTCGGATATAATCTACCTGTATGGTTTACATGACAATCCTTATGAGCTCCTTAAGAGGACATCATCAACCTGATGTATCGGGACATGGATTCCATTTGTAATCAACAGCCCATCATACAAACAATGTTATTACCTAATTCATAGAGGTTGTTGATCCATAATGAATATCACTCTTTTATGAGTCAAAGTAATGCACACTGCATATACATGTCCGTTATTATATCCGAATTAAGAGCACAAGCATCTATAATAATAGAGGTGTTTGTTCTCTTATGTAGTCAGTACAAAGAGAACAACCTCAAATGGTCCTGTTTAATACACACAAAGTGTACTAGTGTAAACCTATAGTCAAGATAGACTAATACCATATTACACTACAACCTCTCCAATAGATTGCCCAAGTACATCTAGGTTGTGAACTATTTATATACTCCACAGGAAAATAATAATATGACCTTCTGTGTGACACCACACACCATATTATCTACAATATAGAATATCAGACATTTGCATTAACACTTGCAACAAATACAATATGCAAATATTTGCCCATATGATTCTCATTCAAAATTTAAGGAAATAAGGTTACTACAAAAGTGATGCTTTATTATATAACCCTAACACTAACAACCAATATTCGAATATACGGACGTGGGGCATGACAAGCAGAGGCATATGAAGTATGTTTATCAAAAAACTGCTCAGACGATTGTACCAATATATAGATCTTTTGGAGTTTGTACAGTCAGATATTTGTGACTTTTATCAATTCTCCACTGAGGTCGGGTTGAAGTATGTCTCGAAAGATGGAACATTTGAAAAATTCAGGGACTTCAGGGCTTAAGCTGAACGTCTAGCCGGTCGACAACTCAAGAGACTCAAAAGTGGTTAAGATGGAGATTATTGTTTTCTTGGATTTGCATCATTCTGTAATGAACATGGAATGGGCTACGAAACTATAGTCTCGTTATATAGTCAAGATTGATCAAGGTGGAGAGTATTGTTTTCTTGGATTTGCATGGTTCTGTTATTAACATAGAATTGGCTATGAAACGACTGCTACGTAGTATCTCTAATTCAATGGAGTTTCAGAAAGAAAGATCAATACACTGTCAAAAATGATGGTATCTTTATTGTGGGTCTTCTAATATCCTTCTGGGGATAGATTGGGTTTACGAGTACATTTGTTTCAAATGAAAGTACCATTCGCCACATCTGTCATTACTTCTCATAAACACTGGTTCAAGATTAGACCTGACTTGAATATCATTCGAGTGTGGGGGTGTCTGGTGTACGTGAAACTTTTGGATATCAAGATTCAGAAGCCAGGAACGAGGACCAAGATGCCATTTTTTTCTGGATATGCTATTGAGAGCTACACTCGAAGATTATTTGATATTGTATCATTCAAATCATTGAGTCTCGCGATACGAAATTCTTTGAAGTCAAGTTTACTAGGAACAAGAACATTTTTTACGGATGTTCCAAAGAACATTATTGGTACCGATGAAGCAATGTACTTCCAAAGAAGTAGTAGTGCAGAAGGTGGTTGTCAATAATGAGACAACACTTGAACTAGTATTCGCTAAGCAGTTAACAAAGTGAGTGAGAATGATGAAAGACTTCAGAGATGACTTTATCACCTATAACATGTCGGCTGATAAGGCGATGAAGACCAGAGATGCGATCTTCTGGGGGAAGTGAGTCAATGGTAAGATTGACTCCATTACATTCAATTACAAGTGGGTGTTAGTTAACATGCATGAAAGAGGAAAACCTATTGAATCTTCGAAAAGAAAAAGACGAAAGCCGAAGGAACTAATGATGAGTTCGAGCCTAGGTTGGATGTCATGAGGGTTTGCATAAGAACAGGAGATTGGTGAGGTTGACACATATGCTTTAATTGCTAAGATGTCAACTGTCAGGATGACGATTGTCATAGCTACTATTCATAAGTTGTTCTATCATCAGATGGATATCTAGATAGTATTTTTGGATAGAGAAATAACAGAAGAGATTCACATACAACAACCAGATTGATTTGTCGTTTAGGGTCTTGAAGACAAAGTCTGCAAGTTGGTAAATTCTATGTACAATTTAAAGTATTGTCCCAATCTGTGGCTCAAAAAGTTTGACCAGGTTATTAGGACAAAAGTCTACAGGGTCAACAAAATTGTTAAGTGTGATTACATGAAGTTCGTTGATGAAAAAGGAGTCATCGTTTGTCTCTAAGTGGACGATATAATGATGCGTCAATATAAAAAAGATGTTCCTCGTGTCCAGATTCAGTATGAAGGACATAGGAGATACGAATATCATCCTAGGGATTTAAATAATCCGGACAGAAGTTGAGCTTGCTCTGTCACAAGCTCACTATTTACTCACACGCTATGGATATTAGGATATTCCATGGATCGATACTCCTTATATGTATGATCAAAAGATGAAGCCATATCTTGGAGAATCGTGTGGCAGTTGGTGTACTCGAACATCATCTAGAGTTTGATGTAGGCTACAAGTACCACTAGGCCTGACATAGCTTTGTTGTAGGCATGCCGAGTTGGTTTACGAGCAATCCAAGTGTTGATCCTTGGAAAGCTGTGAAGAGAGTAATTGGATATCGCTCACGGACTCAGAAAGATGCACTACAGAGGTTACATTGCAGGGGTAGAAGGCTTCAGTAATGCCAGTCGGTGTGTAACTCCACTTTTTCCATTTTGGTGAAATTTAAAACTTTTAATAATAAATACTTCATTTCTTTTATTATAAATTTATAGTTATGAGTATTTTTGGAGGGAAGAAATTTGAAGCAGGTATATATATATATTTTTTTAAAATTTTGAAAGTTTGTTACAACCAAATAGTGGACCCCACTCAATTTTAGAAATATCCTAACTGATTTCCTTAGCATTCTGCCATTCTTGAAAAGGTGAAGGCCTTTTTGCTTAAGTAATTAAGAAAGAGGCTGTTTAGTAAATTAGTTGATGGGGGGGATGTGAAAAATGCACATTTCTCTTTATTAAGTCTGATTGGCAGGAGAGAGAGTATTTTTCTCTCATTCTTCTGAAACTTTTGAGAAGAGTTCTTCCCCAATCCCGTCGGCTCTAAGCCCTAACCCTAATTCCGATTCGATGACGGCGAGCTTGCTCTCCCGTCGACTCCGACGATGAAGACCCCGACGACTTCAGAGATGGCGGTGACGACGATGAGTACTGTCTTCCGCGTGTGATCTACTCGAGGAAGGCTGTGGCAACAACAAGCTCCGTAGACGCTCGATCACTCGGTGAGTAGTGAATACTTTGAGGGTGATCTTTGACTGATGAGCTCCTCTGTTTCTAAATTTTTGTTTGAACTCCAGATCTAGATCATCGGGTGGATCGCTCGAGTTTTGACCTTCTGCTCAACTAAATCGACTGAGGTGAGCCAATTGATTTCAGGTTTCATTTTTCGAATTGTTGATTTATCACTGAGTTTTTCGAGAATTTGAGGTTTGTATCGGTCTAGATCGATTGGATCTCTGATCTCTTCATTTCTCACAAACTCTTGCATATTTTCTCCAGATTCGATCGATTTGCTTTGAACTGATTTTCCACAACGATTTCAAATCCTCAACTTAGTTTCAGTAAGAATTGTTTTCGATTTGTCAATTTGAATTTCTAAGATCAACGGAAAATTTCATTGATAAAGCAATTCGTGGGAATCTGAACAATTTTCTATATTCTCTTTGATTGTGAGAACAGAAAATTCGGATCAGTTCGTAACTACTGGCTGTTTTCGAATTATCAGCACCATCAGGTACTAATTTGTTTTCTTGCTTACTTTTGGTTATAAGAGTGATGTTTGAATTGAGTATTGAACCATTAGGCTATTTTATCTTGGTATGTCAGTATTTTGGCAAGAGCCTGGGCTCGTATCCAGCTTGGGTTAATTTAAACTGAGATTTACATTGAATTAGTTCATTTGAGTTGAACCCTAAATACCTGTGTAATACCTTGGTTCATTCTATTGAACTTTAAGTTGTGCAATATTGGTTTTGAATATGATATAGTGGTGCAACTAATTCAGTCTATGGACTCGAGTCCATCTGGTAGATGAACCTGGGTATTACCTAGGTGTGTGACTGGGTTCCAAGAGCCTATGGATTAATTGGAGTTTAGAACTTTTGATGTTTGGCATCTGGTACCAGTGGGTGGTTGATACCAGTTGCATACTTAAACTATGACCTTGGGATGTTGGTTTTACTTTACTGCTGTCCCTGCTTTGCTGCCATAATTCAATGGGCTGTGATGCATTGTTGTAGTCCTGTTTATTGTTGACAGGATTGTGGCCAAGTTCCAGTCCTTGGCTCGATTCATTAAATATGACCTGGTAGCAGGATAGGGCATCACTGAACCTAATTAACCTGAGAGTGCAATCTCAGAGCACATGAATTGAAATCTCAGGATTGTACCTGAGAGATGTTTAGCTTATAGTTGTGTATTGATAACTAGCCATATGAAGGAGAATGGTTTGAGGAGTTCCTAAACATTTTTCTTCGAAATGTATGTGTATCTTTTAGCTACCAAATTGTTAGACTGATAACAGTCCTGGAATACCCAGGATTTATTCAGTCTTGGGTTTACCTTGGTGTCTATATCAATTCGAGCTTGGACTTAATGACTGGATTTTGTTCAATCCTGTGTTAGGCTGGTATCAGCATTTTTAAGATGAATTAGGACAGGACACTTAATTCAATTATAACCAGAGTACCCCTGACCAAGGGGAGTACTGATCATATTGGGATAGGTGTTGATTCAAGTCATGTGTGATATTGAAGAATAGTGGTTTACATTTGAACCTGTGGATGTCCAGTGAACACTGAGAAGAACTCATAATACCTGTGATGCATCTCAGTATAACCTGAGATGAATCCCTATTAGCTGGGAGAGAAATCTCAGTGAACTGATCACTTGTACATGCTTTGGCTGAACTGAATTTAGGATGGGGCAGGGTGATCCATCCTTGGATTGATTGAGATTAATTCTTATTGCAATATTTTGTTTTGGGCAAGAGCTTAATTAATAGTAGAGGTTCGATTTAACTAAGGAGGGTATCTACTTTAGAAATATCATGCATTTTGTTTTCAGTTATTGAATTTGAAGTTAATATATGGTTAAAATTGATGTGGGTATTCAGGATACAATTGTTAGTGAATGACTATGTTGATTTCAGTCTTAAATGAGTACAACATCCAGTATGGTAGGACTGTTATTCCAGTCACTAGGAATTTCTGCATATCTGGGATTGATTATAATGGTCTTCCTAATTTGATTTTCTTCATAGAACTCAGTTGAGCATCTATGTTCATTGTTATCTAAAATCAGAATTGAGGTTGTTATTGCCCTGTTACCAACTGTGCAGTAAATTAGATTTTTGACTGGTTTTAACCAATGTGAAGAGGCTTACTCTGATTTGTTAAAACTGACAATGAACATGAAGGACTAAGCAGGAATTTCTAATTAGGAAACTCAGGAACCTGAGAGTCTCAGGAAAACCTAAGACACTTGATAAATTCCAGTGTAAACCCAGGAACCCAGGAATGAAGTCCTGTGTAATCCAGGAATGAATTCCAGTATTATCCTGGAATGAAGTCCAAGTTTGAACCTAGAATAAAGTTCAAGATTAACCTAAGGTATAACAAGAATTGTATTCACTATTAGATGTATTGGCTAATCTGAATTCATGTAGATTAGCATTTGAGTTCCCAATTGCTTGAGTTTGCATAAGCATGGTTTTGATAATTAAAAAATCTCCACCATTGTTTAAAGTTTACTTTTTGAACATTTGTCTCATAGAAAATCATGTATTTAGCTTTATTTAAAGTTCTTGCTAGTCTAGAATATAGTGAGTAATATTGATACTGTATAGGAAACCATAGAAACTAAGGTTTATATTAGGAATTAATTGTGATTAGAATCTTTTGATAAACCAATTAGAATTAGCTGTTTATTAACCAACTTGTACACATCATTATTAAATATAGGAGAACATCTAGCCCCAATCTTCACCCGTACCTTCCTGGAGCAAAGGCAAGTACATTCTATGGTTTTGATCAGTACATTTTCTTGTTCTTTATTGCTGACACACTGCGACACGTTCATGATCTTTTCTGGCTTGTTCTTTCATGATCTTACTTGTATCTTGGGGTGGGGGAAATATTCTAGATATGTGACCAAACCCGGATACTTATTCATGATCTTTAGCTTAGGCCTCGCACAGTGCACGCGGGTCCTAAGCCGTACCATATATGATCTACCATATATGATCTTTCAGGATCTTTCATGCTCTTTCATGGTCTTACCCAAGCCGGTCACATATCATAGAAGTATTTCAAATTTATAACACACATATTCAGGATTTTGTTCTTACATTAGTTTTCTATGATCCTGATCTTGATTTTAGCTATAGTCGTGATCTTTTCTGCATCTTTACATAGTCATGATCTTTCATGTATCTTATAGCAGTAGTTCATGTTCTTCATGTTCTTTACATACCTTGTTCTTATCCTGTTCTTTCAGCATTTATTTTCCATACCATGATGTTATTGTTCATTACCTAGAACTGTACTTTGCTCCGCTCCTGAATAGGATATGTTGCAGGTATGCTTGCAGGACATTGATCTACTCTATGGGCCAGAGCCCAGGATTTAGCTGAGCAGGATGAGGCTTAGCTTGAGGCTTCAGGTTTAGATTACTTAGCTTTACTTTGAGATATTGACTTTAGAGTTCATAGCACTTTTCATTCCTGTTGATTCTGGTACATTACGATATCTGGATTTTTGGATTATGGTGATCATTCTGGGATACGTTTTTAGATGCTGTGATTCTATACTTTCATGTTTATCTCGTTAGCTTTCCCTAGCTTGGTACAGCTTACTTCGTCGTGTCTAACGACGAAGGCTGGGCGTGTCCGACTCGTGTCCGATTATTCGAGAGCGGGTCATGACGTGTTTTTAGTGGTGGCCCATGCAGGTCTTTCCTAATGGTACCTAGGTCTTAGCGTACTATTGGGGGACTTGATTACACTAGGAAAACTTGATCATAGCATAGGAAAATCGAGAATAAGGGTATATCAGGTATATCAGGTATATTGATATTCTATAAACACTTGTTGTATTTAGGTCTAGGTTATTTTAACGGTTTTCTATTTTTCAGATAGTTCAAAAGCATGCGACACCGGAATGGTTGATCCACCTATACTTGAGGTCTCCAAGCTTCCACCTCGCAGGTCGTCCCTACTATCCCCATGGGTAATACGTGGTTGACGGAGATGATTGAAGAGTTCCTTGATGCCCAGAGAGAGCAAGCCGTCATTTTCCAAGCCAGACTTGTGAATGCACTTTTCGAGCCAGAAAAGACTTATGCTTTCCAGACTTCCAGACCTTGGACTTCTCCGACACCGAGCATATATCTTGCATCGAGGAGCAAATCAAGAACCTGGAGTCGCAACCGAAGATCATCCAAGTCCCTGAGGACTCGACTCCTCTGAAGATTGGAGCTATCAGCCAGGAGAACCAGAATGTAGCACAGACAATAGAACAAGACCGGAAGCTGAAGGCTAGGAGAGACATAAAGACTTATGACAAAGACAACAACTTGCCTGGACCCGCAAAGCGTCGTAATACTCAGACAGCGCTTCTTTGGTCACATTATCAAGAGACAAATTCAGGCCCACATTCACTGGATGAAGGATTGCCAGCAAGTCGCAGATCACAATGATCGAAGAGAATTAAGATCTCAGCAGTCAGCAACCATATATTTCTGTCAGAGTCCCTGCACTTCAGTCACCTCAGCGAGAGATCCAGATTTAGATCCAGTCAACGATCATTTGTATTTTTTGTCGCCATCCAGGATATCGCTTCGAGGAGTGCCGCAAAAGACGGAGGCTATGCTTGTTCTACGGATCGTCTGCCCACCCAGTCAGGGATTGCCAGAGACCATTGATCACACTGCCCAAGGGCAAACACGAAGAGCACCAGGACTACAGCAAGGGGACCAGCCTATCTAGATTCAACAACAACATGGAGTACTACCGCAGGGATCAACCTACGCCAGGACAATTGAAGGAGGTTAGAGAGATTTCCGTTCTGGAGGAATACTGAAGACAGACTAAAGACTGAAGATTTTTGCATGGTTGGGAAAACCATGTATCTTGGTTAGCAACCCAGTTTTTCTTAAATTTCTTTCAGCATCTAGACCATTTCTTGGAACTTCTTGTTTTCTATTTTGGAATCTTGGTTGGTATTCGAAACTTAACTCGAGATATTGTTTCCTATTCGTTGATTGGTACTCCTCCAATCCATTCTTCGTAACCTTGCTCTTTTCGAGATTCTACTCAGGAATTTTGTTTCCTATTCAGGACTAGTTACAATTTGTAAATTTTGGTTTTCTTTTCGAAGTTCAGTTTTCTATTTGGGGATTGTTGGAATTTAATTTTTATTCAATACTTGTTTCTATTCACCATTTAAGACATCGATTGAAAACTTCGGTTTCGACTTGTTCCCTATGTGAGATTTCGTTTCCTACGTAGCTTATTTTCTACTTAGAAATTGTTCCGTTCACAGCTTGCTTCGATCTTGTTCCCTATTTGAGGTATCGCTTGTTTCATGGATATTGTTTTACTCACCCATTGATTCTTTTTTCTACTCGTAACTTGATTCCATTCGAGATTTTAAGATATCCTGTTTTCTATTTCGAGACTTTGTTTTGTTCATGATTTTGTCTTAAATATCCAAGATTTTTTGGACTTTGAAACTCCAGTTCCTACTTGCGACTCAATGAGCCTTGTTCCCTATTTGATGTCTTGTTTCCTCGTCAAGATTTTATATTCGAGATTTTATTTCCTAATCACGACTTTGTTGATATTGTTTTTCTAATTGAGACCTTGTATTCTATTGGAGGTTGTTTTCTCTTCAAAATTTTGTCTGAGGTTTCGTTGTTAATTGAGATATTGTTGAACCTTGTTTCCAGTACGGGATTTTATTTCTTATTTTAAAATTTGTCTCCTGTCTAATAACTTGCCTCAGTTCATCCTTCGAGAGTCTGTTATCCTTTCGGGATAACGTCCCACATACGGAATCTTGTTACCATTCCAAATATCAGTTGAAATTCTGTTATAATTTGAAACTTCGCTCCCTGTCTGAAATTTTAAATCTCCCTGGTTCCCCTTTTGTACTCACTACTCTTTGATTGGATTCCGTGTTGCTTCATAGTACTTAATAAACCCTTGTATTCTAGCAGGTAACCTCCACCATTTTCGTGACTTGGACTATTGAAACTTATTTTGATTCCTTGAAATTTTCTATGGATAAAGTTAAAAGACTATTCGATGACCTACTAAGGCATGACAGTTGTGCGCTGCAGCCGTTATCCGAATTGCGGAGACCGAAAGTTCACTGCAGCCAGCAGCTGTAGAAGCATGGAAAATATCAGAATAATGCTCTATGCGGCTCGGAACAAGAGAACCCCATGCGGCTCATACAGGAGCAGTCCCATGCGGTTCAGAGAGACTCTCAGTCTCATGCGGTTCGGAACAAGAAAATCCCATACGGCTTATACAGGAGCAGTCCCATGCGGTTCAGAGAGACTCTCAGTCTCATGCAGCTCAGGGCAGGAGAGTCCATGTGGCTTACATAGGGACAGTCCCATGCGGTTCAAAGAGTCCCCCAGCCGTATGCGGCTCAGAAGTACATGCGGCACACATACGACCAACAGAGATATGCGGCTCGATCAACGCCACGTATCCCCAAGGGATCCCCTCACACAGCTGGCCATCGAGTAATGGCCTTATTCAATGCTCTGCCATGATTTGACAGCTGACGGCTCTGACATGAAGTATCATGATGGTCCTGTCATAATGACAGACTCTTCGGAAACAGAAGAAAATCTCTGATACGATCCAAGATTGCCACGTGGCTACTTCTATGCGGCTCAATTGAAGAACAGTTTCATGCGGCTGGCAAGAATCATCTTTCTGCGGCTCACCAAGAAGCCATCCCATGCGGCTCGCAAGTGCTATACCTATGCGGCTCACTGAGATGCTGTCTCATGCGGTTCATGGATATCATGCGGCTCTGGCAGAGTCCACCATTAAGACACGTGGCAGAGATTCAATTGCCCCCACGACTTGACAGCTGGTTGCAGGGATGCTTATGGGATGAAGATCAATCAGAGATTTACCAGATCCTAATGACCATATTTAACATTATCCTCATAATTAATAAGATCAGGTCATATCATTCATGATCAAGCCAATGGGACACGTGGTGAGAGGTCCAAGCTTGACACAACCAATCATGAAGATTTAAAGCAATCAGCATTAATCATTCACAGGATTCGATACTATCCCCATTTATGGCCCAGATCCTTCACGCTTAAAGCTAATGGTCCAGATTGATTAAGCATCAGGCCGCCGCCACTTTGAGGATGGGTAATCATCAAAACCCTAATGATGCCTCCACTATTATAAATAGCAAGGTACCATTCTCTTGTAAATATATATGGTCAGAGAGAGATACGCACATACAGAGAGACCCCCCAATAATCAGAGAAAATACACACAGAGAGAGAGAGAGAAGCCAGAAGAGTAATAGAGAGAGAGCAAGAAGAGCATTTCTTCATCAACGCCAACCATCTCTTCACAGGAGCTAAGGCTGCATACCGATCGTCCAAGGAGTAAGGCAGGGCTGCCGTCGCCTTCCCGAGCCTCTATCGTCACCCCCTAGAATCTAAAATAAACAATTGTACTTAGTCTGCTGTACCTAGGTTTTCGTCCCTAGACTTTCTTTGCACAAGCGAGTTTGTAACGTGAAGTAAAAGTCCGGTCCTCCGATAATTATTCTGTTCTTTTATATTTCATGGCAAACAGCAGCGTACTGGCGAGGCAGGAACTCTAAGTTGAAGTGATTTCAGACGCCCATAGGTTTTCGAGTATTGTCGAGACTTGTCATATTCTTCATATCTTGATCTCTTGATTATTTCGTCAATGATTGTTGGAATTGGATAAGGTTGATAGAGTATTTGGAGACATATTGTTATTTGAGTCACGGAGCCGAAAGTCCACTGCAGTCAGATATATACTGGCGGGGTAGGGATTCTAAGCAAAGTGATTTCAGATACCAACATGTTCTTGGATATTCTGGAGACTATATTTTCTTTTTATATGATTATTGGTTTTCGAGAATCACAAATCCTTGTATGTTTACCCTAATTTGATACTGTATCTCCTGAGAATTTCGTACGTTCCTCAAATCAACCTTTGCTAATTACCTTCTAGTATTGTATCGTTAGATCATTGATTTCCTCAAATTATACATTGCCATAGTGTGATTTCATACTTCGTTTGTGTCTTGTCTAAACTTCGATCTTAAATCATGACTATCTGACCATGATTTTTCTATCTTGTGTTAAAATATCAAATATTTTTATAGTTGTGTCTTCATGATTTTGCTCCTCAAAGTTGTAATTGAAACTTTGTTCTATCTCGTACCTATTTGATTCTTAATCATTGTTAGATCGTGTTACTCCAACTTCTTGTGTGTAATTATAGTACTTGGTCTCAAGGCTCAAGGCGTCACAGAGTTGTACTGGATCGGCAGAAGCACTAGGAGGACAACAGCAGACAACTACTGGAGTTCGCAGTTGGAGATATAGTGTTCCTGAAGATCTCGCTAACTAGGGGCGTCATCAGATTTGGCAGAGACGAGAAGTTCAGTCCGAGATTCATCGGGCCTTTCGACGTGACGGCACAAATTGGCGAGGTGACATATCGACTAGCGCTTCCAGCCAGCTTAGAGGGAGTGCACGACGTTTTCCACGTGTTCCAGCTTCGACGCTACATTTTGGACCAGAGCCATGTGGTGGACTTTTCAGAGCTATAGGTGGGTCCGAGATTGACCTACGAGGAGCAGGCAGTGAAAATCCTTGATCGGAGGGAGAAGCACTTGCGGAACCAGACTATTCCACTTGTCCGTATCATGTGGAGACACCACTCTCGGGATAGTCCACGTAGGAGCGCGAGGACGAAATACGGGAGCGATATCCCAATTTGTTTGCTTAACTGTATTGCTTGGTTTGAGATTTTCTTAATTCAATAAATGATTGCGTTTAAACATTTTGTCGTGATTTTGTTTTGAGAACTCATTTTGTTCCTTGAATTTCGAGGACGAAATTATTTTAAGGGGGGAAGATTTGTAACTCTACTTTTTCCATTTTAGTGAAATTTAAAACTTTTAATAATAAATACTTCATTTCTTTTATTATAAATTTATAGTTATGAGCATTTTTGGAGGGAAGAAATTTGTAGCAGGTATATATATATATATTTTTAAATTTTGAAAGTTTGTTACAACCAAATAGTGGACCCCACTCAATTTTAGAAATATCCTAACTGATTTCCTTAGCATTCTGCCATTCTTGAAAAGGTGAAGGCCTTTTTGCTTAGGGGGGCTGTTTAGTAAATTAGTTGATCGGGGGGGATGTGCAAAATGCACATTTCTCTTTATTAACTCTGATTGGCAGGAGAGAGAGTATTTTTCTCTCATTCTTCTAAAACTTTTGAGAAGAGTTCTTCCCCAATCCCGTTGGCTCCAAGCCCTAACCCTAATTCCGATTCGATGACGGCGAGCTTGCTCTCCCGGCGACTCCGGCGATGAAGACCCCGACGACTTCAGAGACGGCGGTGACGACGATGAGTACTGCCTTCCGCGTGTGATCTACTCGAGGAAGGCTGTGGCAACAACAAGCTCCGTAGACGCTCGATCACTCGGTGAGTAGTGAATACTTTGAGGGTGATCTTTGACCGATGAGCTCCTCTGTTTCTAAATTTTTGTTTGAACTCCATATCTAGATCATCGGGTGGATCGCTCAAGTTTTGACCTTCTGCTCAACTAAATCGACTGAGGTGAGCCGATTGATTTCGGGTTTCATTTTTCGAATTGTCGATTTATCACTCAGGTTTTCGAGAATTTAAGGTTTGTATCGGTCTAGATCGATTGGATCTCTGATCTCTTTATTTCTCACAAACTCTTGCATATTTTCTCCAGATTCGATCGATTTGCTTTGAACTGATTTTCCACAATGATTTCAAATCCTCAACTTAGTTTCAGTAAGAATTGTTTTCGATTTGTCAATTTGAATTTCTAAGATCAACGAAAAATTTCATTGATAAAGCAATTCGTGGGAATCTTAACAATTTTTTGTATTCTCTTTGATTGTGAGAACAGGAAATTCGGATCAGTTCGTAACTACTGACTGTTTTCGAATTATCAGCACCATCAGGTACTAATTTGTTCTCTTGCTTACTTTTGGTTATAAGAGTGATGTTTGAATTGAGTATTGAACCATTAGGCTATTTTATCTTGGTATGTCAGTATTTTGGCAAGAGCCTGGGCTCGTATCCAGCTTGGGTTGATTTAAACTGAGATTTACATTGAATTACTTCATTTGAGTTGAACCCTAAATACCTGTGTAATACCTTGGTTCATTCCATTGAACTTTAAGTTGTGCAATGTTGGTTTTGAATATGAGATAGTGGTGCAACTAATTCAGTCTATGGACTCGAATCTATCTGGTGGATGAACCTGGGTATTACCTAGGTGTGTGACTGGGTTCCAAGAGCCTATGGATTAATTGGAGTTTAGAACTTTTGATGTTTGGCATCTGGTACCAGTGGGTGGTTGATACCAGTTGCATACTTGAACTATGACCTTGGGATGTTGGTTTTACTTTACTGCTGTCCCTGCTTTGCTGCCATAATTCAATGGGCTGTGATGCATTGTTGTAGTCCTGTTTATTGTTGACAGGATTGTGGCCAAGTTCCAGTCCTTGGCTCGATTCATTAAATATGACCTGGTAGCAGGATAGGGCATCACTGAACCTAATTAACCTGAGAGTGCAATCTCAGAGCACATGAATTGAAATCTCAGGATTGTACCTGAGAGATGTTTAGCTTATAGTTGTGTATTGATAACTAGCCATATGAAGGAGAATGGTTTGAGGAGTTCCTAAACATTTTTCTTCGAAATGTATGTGTATCTTTTAGCTACCAAATTGTTAGACTGATAGCAGTCCTGGAATACCCAGGATTTATTCAGTCTTGGGTTTACCTTGGTGTCTATATCAATTCGAGCTTGGACTTAATGACTGTATTTTGTTCAATCCTGTGTTAGGCTGGTATCAGCATTTTTAAGATGAATTAGGACAGGACACTTAATTCAGTTGTAACCAGAGTACCCCTGACCAAGGGGAGTACTGATCATATTGGGATAGGTGTTGATTCAAGTCATGTGTGATATTGAAGAATAGTGGTTTACATTTGAACCTATGGATGTCCAGTGAACACTGAGAAGAACTCATAATACATGTGATGCATCTCAGTATAACCTGAGATGAATCCCTATTAGCTGGGAGAGAAATCTCAGTGAACTGAGCACTTGTACATGCTTTGGCTGAACTGAATTTAGGATGGGGCAGGGTGATCCATCCTTGGACTGATTGAGATTAATTCTTATTGCAATATTTTGTTTTGGGCAAGAGCTTAATTAATAGTAGAGGTTCGATTTAACTCAGGAGGGTATCTACTTTAGAAATATCATGCATTTTGTTTTCAGTTATTGAATTTGAAGTTAATATATGGTTAAAATTGATGTGGGTATTCAGGATACAATTGTTAGTGAATGACTATATTTATTTCAGTCTTAAATGAGTACAACATCCAGTATGGTAGGACTGTTATTCCAGTCACTAGGAATTTTTGCATATCTGGGATTGATTATAATGGTCTTCCTAATTTGATTTTCTTCATAGAACTCAGTTGAGCATCGATGTTCATTGTTATCTAAAATCAGAATTGAGGTTGTTATTGCCCTGTTACCAACTGTGCAGTAAATTAGATTTTAGACTAGTTTTAACCAATGTGAAGAGGCTTACTCTGATTTGTTAAAACTGACAATGAACATGAAGGACTAAGCAGGAATTTCTAATTGGGAAACTCAGGAACCTGAGAGTCTCAGGAAAACCTGAGACACTTGATAAATTCTAGTGTAAACCCAGGAACCCAGGAATGAAGTCCTGTGTAATCCAGGAATGAATTCCAGAATTATCCTGGAATGAAGTCCAAGTTTGAACCTAGAATAAAGTTCAAGATTAACCTAGGGTATAACTAGAATTGTATTCACTATTAGATGTATTGGCTAATCTGAATTCATGTAGATTAGCATTTAAGTTCCCATTTGCTTGAGTTTGCATAAGCATAGTTTTGACAATTAAGAAATCTCCACCATTGTTTAAAGTTTACTTTTTGAACATTTGTCTCATAGAAAATCATGTATTTAGCTTTATTTAAAGTTCTTGCTAGTCTAGAATATAGTGAGTAATATTGATACTCTATAGGAAACCATAGAAACTAAGGTTTATATTAGGAATTAATTGTGATTAGAATCTTTTGATAAACCAATTAGAATTAGATGTTTATTAACCAACTTGTACACATCATTATTAAATACAGGAGAACATCTAGCCCCAATCTTCACCCGTACCTTCCTGGAGCAAAGGCAAGTACATTTTATGGTTTTGATCAGTACATTTTCTTGTTCTTTATTGCTGACACACTGCGACACGTTCATGATCTTATTTGGCTTGTTCTTTCATGATCTTACTTGTATCTTGGGGTGGGGGAAATACTCTAGATATGTGACCAAACCCGGATACTTATTCATGATCTTTAGCTTAGGCCTCGCACAGTGCACGCGGGTCCTAAGCCGTACCATATATGATCTTTCAGGATCTTTCATGCTCTTTCATGGTCTTACCCAAGCCGGTCACATATCAATGAAGTATTTCAAATTTATAACACACATGTTCAGGATTTTGTTCTTACATTAGTTTCCTATGATCCTGACCTTAATTTTAGCTATAGTCGTGATCTTTCCTGCATCTTTACATAGTCATGATCTTTCTTGTATCTTATAGCAGTAGTTCATGTTCTTTATGTTCTTTACATACCTTGTTCTTATCCTGTTCTTTCAGCATTTATTTTCCATACCATGATGTTATTGTTCATTACCTAGAACTGTACTTTGCTCCGCTCCTGAATAGGATATGTTGCAGGTATGCTTGCAGGACATTGATCAACTCTATGGGCCAGAGCCCAGGATTTAGCTGAGCAGGATGAGGCTTAGCTTGAGGCTTCAGGTTTAGATTCCTTAGCTTTACTTTGAGATATTGACTTTAGAGTTCATAGCACTTTTCATTCCTGTTGATTCTGGTACATTATGATATCTGGATTTGTGGATTATGGTGATCATTCTGGGATACATTTTTAGATGCTGTGATTCTATACTTTCATGTTTATCTTGTTAGCTTTCCCTAGCTTTGTACAGCTTACTTCGTCGTGTCTAACAACGAAGGCTGGGCGTGTCCGACTCGTGTACGATTATTCGGGAACGGGTCGTGAAACGGTGCTCAGAAGGAAAGAAAGAAGAGGTTATATCTTCTACATAGGTAATGATGCTATATCGAGGGAGTCGAAGAAGCAGGCTTCTATATCGAGGAAGTCGAAGAAGCAAATCCATGGGCAGGCTGTAATATCGAAGAAGTCGAAGGAGCAGACCATGGGTAGTACTTCTATATCGAGGAAGTAAAAGAAGCAGACCTTTATCTCACTATGAAATATGAGTTCTGTCAGTTGCAGCGGATGAAGCAGCATTGCTTCGGGTATGAAGCAGAATGTCTTCACAAGCTCATGAACGATCTTCATATGGTTGGTGCACAAATTTGGGTGAAGCCAATGTATTACGACAACCAACTGGTTGCACTAGTGGCATCGGATGATCTCTTCAATAAGAAAAAGAGGACTATGCAACTAGGGTATAGGGCACTGAATAAGCGTGTCAAGCATGGATCATTACATTGGTTGGAGTTCGGAGTAAGAAGAATCAGACAGACTCGTTCACTAAGGCCTCAAGAGCCAGCTAGTCGAAGACTGACAAGAAAATGGGCTTGACGTACCTCTGATATTGTATCTCTGCAATCCTACCATAAAGTTTTATGTTGCTTGGTTCAAAGAGAAATTTACCAGACATCTAGCTTTTGGTTCAAGGGAGGACCATTGACTAGAAGAATTTTAGATACAGTAGGCAATCCTTTGGGACATTACGGGATTACGGTTCCAGAACCATTATTACCTTAAAAAAATGATATTATGTCTTTATAATTATACTATAAAGTTTTATGCTATTAGTCCAAAGAGAAATCTACTATAAATCTAGCTTTTAGTTCAAGGAAGGATCATTGACTAGAAGAATATCAGAAACAGTGGATAAACCTTTCGAAATTACGGGGTTACGGACCCAGAACCTCTATTGACAGTGGGTAATCCTTTGAAAAATATAGTTACGAACCCATAACCATTGTCTACTTTTTGTTCTTTGTATAGAACAAAGTCCTGTGAGAGGATGGCTTGGAAACCTTAATGAGTTATCGGCTATTTGGGATGCCGATGTGCTTTTCAGGAAGAATGGGTAGTACAGTACTACAAAAGAGTATAGGACACCATGCTATAGTAGGGTGACACCACATGAGGTACCTAGTGAGGGAAAAGCCTCATCTTTAGGCCAAGTCATAGCAGCGTAACATCGCACATAGGCAAGTGGGCCTAATGCTATAGAACAAAGAGTGTAGGCAGTACTACAAAGAGACAGGTCTCATGTTACAATGGGTGACACCACATGAGGTACCTAGAAAGGGTAAAGACTCGGCTTCGTGAGCCATGTCATGGTCGCATAACACCACAAGGAAGCGAAAGGCTTCATGCTAGATTTTTACACTACAGAGAGGCTGGGCCTCATGCTACAGTGGTATGACACAACATGAGGCTGTCATGACCCGCACCCAGTGTAAGGGTATGAGAAGTGGGTACGTCCAGCCTACGATGTAGTGTCGGTGGTAGAACGTTGTTCTAGGTCACTATCACAAACTAAATATAATATGATATACTCTCCTAACGGAGGACAAATCACATAAGGTACAACTCAATCACAAATCTAGAGATGGAAATAGCACGATATGATAGATATAAAATCTCAAATAGAGAACATACAAATAGAAGGTAATAAGTCTAAGTGTCTATAAGACACAACATCAACATCCAGAAATAATACAACTCAAAATGCCAATATAAAGACAAGACAATAATAAGATAACAGTCTAGCTAACTAGCCTAGACTAAAGGGATGGTGTCATCAACTGCTGCTGGGTCCTCATGTGGAATCAGCTCACAGGTGTCATCTAAGTGGGCTCCATAGTAGGTTAGGTAGAAGTCCTCAGTATCATCTGTAATATTTTTAACAAGACCAGTCAGGACAGAAGCGAGCACATTATATCTCACGCAGTTCATATCATGGCAGGAAATATAAAGCATGCAAAAAAATAAGATACATGAACTGTAAGAAGATGTACATAAAAACGAGAGACATTTGTAAGCTGGAAATATATACATGATAAGTAAGAACTGTAAGTGACTAGTGATTTAGAGTACAATATGGTTATGTAAACAGGTTAGGTTATACAATAAAATGAGACTCTATTATACGTGAGGGCACAATGGACATATACAATATTTTATACAATAGGAGATTTAATCATATAACCATTTCCTTCTCACCCTCCCCAATAAATACACAAGTATCCAATCAAGTTACGTTACCTATACAATAGTTTTTCTATGAGACTCATGTAATCATGAGAGTACAAGATGCACAACGAGTATACATAAATAGGAGTGTATAATAAATACAATATGTTCGTAAAATGCACATCACAATATGTATTTGATGAACATAAGGAGGATAACATTGCAAGAAAAGATCTATATAGTACCAATCTGTGATAACAATCGTGACAGCATCAAGTAAAGTGATCTAGAGCAAGAATATAAGTCCTAACAAGTATGAAACGATCAGAGAATGTGCTCTCCTGAGATACTGAGTGACTGTGAAAATAGATGTCTGAACTGAGGTGTCTGAGTCCTAAATAGAGCACACAGGTTATGTTGTATACAAGAAGGTAATATTTGAAGTTTACAATGCATTCTATATTATTCTAGGTCGTTCTAGTTCAAAATCAACTCTCAGTCAACTCTGGTCAACAATCTAGTCAAACTAAGTCAATTTGGCATATATTGACTCAATATTGACGTTTGGTCAACTCTAGTCAACTCGAACTATTTGGTCAAACTTTGGTCAATTCTAGGGTTTTGGAACTTACACTTATCAACTTGGTCAAACTAGTCAAATCTACAAGCCTATAGATAAACTATACACTAGGCCTATAACACAACCTACAGATACAAATATATAAATACATACATACTTGCATTCGTGTATCCACACATTACATACATGGACACATTACATACATGTATACATTCATACATGCTTACACACAAAGAAGTCTTATGTAACATATTAGTACATACCATATGTATATTTACAATCAAATATATGGATATATATACAAATCAATACATAGGTATATACATACAAATCTATATATAGAGGGGGGAGGCATTTATAGTGTGTGTGAGCATGCATAGAGTAAAAGAGAGGGATGAATTCAGGAAGGGGCATTCATGAATGTGAGGGTGTGGGTGTCACTGTGAAATGTGGCAGGAAATGATAGGGGGTATGTGTGTTCAAATTTCATTTAAGTTATAACTAAAACTCAAACTCAACTTCATTTTCCAGTCTCAAAAACATAGCCAGGAACTCAAACTTGAAACCAGTTTTTATATGCTAGTTTAAAACCCAAATTTGAATATAAACTCAGTTTCAATACTGAACCTCTATTCTCAGTTATAATAATCAAATTGATTCTCATTTTTAAACAAAATAAATCTCATTTTTTAGTATGTAACTCAATTATATGAAATCTCAGTTTTTATATATTCATGCATACATACCCTCAGTTTTTATATACATTTACAAAACATTCATATAGGCATTCAAATCCAAACAACTCTTCTCAGGAAAGTGAATATGAATCAAAATCAATCTTCACAAAACTCAAACTATAAGAAAAAGGAAAATAGTTATGTATCAGACTTGAATAATTTGAAACCCAAATTTCCTAAAACAAATTCGAAATCTAACACTTAGTTAACATGTAAACCTAGATGCAGTGTATAATTCAAATATCAAGTAAAAACAAACCAAAATCCATCTTTCAAATTCTCTGAAACAATTCAATCCCTTCTCAAATTCTCAGAATTTTTCAAATCAAACACAACATTCAACAAAGAAATATCAACTCAGGATAAAATAATTTATGTATCAAACATCGAGTCAACAAAACCAAATTAATAACAAATCAAAATTATAATAGGGAACCTGTGAACAGAGGTCTAGCCCATGTGTGTCGACCCTAAGGATGTGTCCACGTGTCTAAAATAGGACACAATGTGTCAAATATGCCAAAAATAGTATGTTTCAGAAATTAGTAAAAACCACTCCTCATACGGCCATGTCGAGTCAAAATGGACTCGACAGAGTGCACGAGACACCATGTGCACGTGTACAGTGCTAGAGGGGTCATAGGGCTAGTGATTCATCACCCTGTACAGTGTCCACGCATAGTGACAGGCAAGATCAGTGCGGGATGAATAACTTTCAAACCACTCGATAAAATCTTATGAAACTTGGTCAGCCTAGTGTTAGACATGTGTCCTACATGTCCACCAAGTTTCAGCTCTCCATGTGTCATGTCGTGTCGTGTCCTACGTGAACCCCGAGCAGCAGGGGACATCACGAGCCTCGTGATGTGTCTCTTGCATGAGGTGCGTATCCAATTATAGTATCCAAAACACCCTAAAACCAACTCAGTCAATTGAAGTATAATATACACATAATAAGCTTTCCAAAAATATATTTTTTACAGAAATCAGAGAACAAAGGTTTCTAAGAGGCATTTCATCGAACACATGTATAGTTCTCCGATGCTCCTCCGATACACACACCGAATGGATTCAATTTGAACCCAAACTTAGCCTTGGGCTAGGGGGACCCTAAATGAATGCATCTATGGAAAGAAAATAGAATTTAAATAGGTTCAGAGGCCATTACCTATTGAGAGTTGGAGTCTCAATGAAAGCTCCTAGATCTAGATCTCCACCAAGCTCCAATAGTCAAATTGCTCCTAATCCTTGCTAGCTAGCTTCTAGAGGCTTCCTCTACACTAGGGGAGAGTATTACAATTCATTAGGCTTAATTTGGAGTTGATTTGGATAAAGGGGGTGAATTTGGGGAAGAACTCTAAATTAGGGTTTGTAGGTTTAATAAAAGAGGCAGGGGGTGTCAATATGTGTTTATATAGGGGTGGGGATTCCTTGATGGCAGCCTAGGGTTGTTTCTAGGGTTAGGATTAAGTTTTATGAGGTTTGAGGTCTCTAGCTAGTTTAATTCTAGGCCTTTCTAGTAAAGGCCTAAGCTAAATATCTAACCTTAACAAATATCCTACTTTAAACTAATATCTAGATATTACTAACCTTGTCATGTAATGGAAGCTTCTAATCTAATATCTAGGCTTATGACTAATATTTAGGTTAGTGCAATTCTAGGTTAATCTCTAACAAAACACTTAGCACATTATCACTTAATCAAAATCCTAATTAATTCAAAAGTCACAAAATGACCAAAATACCCTTAGGCTAAAATATTATAATTAGTCATTCTAATCTCATGGTTAGGTCCCCATGGTCATGGTTAGTCTCTAGGCTTAACAATTCTATGGTTACACTAGCAAAACACCAAAGTCACAATGCACCAAATTAAATAGTATTAAATTAATTAAAAATTACCATAATTCATATTATTAAATAACCAATTTACAAAAGTTCAAAATTACTCTCATTTCAGAAAAGTGGGTATTACAGAGGCAGTGCCTCAGGATTAGGCCATGTCATAGAGGCGTAGCACCACTAGGAAGCGAAAGGCTTCATGCCAATACTCTATGAAAGAACTCACCTAGAGTGTATGGATAAAGATGTATGCCGCCTCTTGAGGAAAACCATGTATACACCCAATATATATACACCAAAATCAGGCTGACACAAGGCCTTTATTGTGCTGCCAGAAGCATAGTTGATGTCATTATGTGGTGGAAAGAATTACAGTAATGGTACAGAATTCAAGCCTTAGTCCATTCTTGTATCATGCTGTTATTTAACCCATACAGAAAGATTCAAGTCGTAGCGACATCTATCCTAATGCATGATGGGCAGCCACTGTGGAGAACGCTCAACCCACATATATTAAGATATGTGGGGGATTGTTGGTGTTTTTGCCTTTGGACTATTATAAAATAGTCCCATATCGGCTACACCACCAAATGGGTCTCTCAATATATTGCTTTGCATGTGTTGTGATATGCACATGGGGTGTGGTGGGGCACATATGGGTGCTATGTTGGGGTATTTACCTAGAAGGAAAAGGATTAACTCCAACAAGGAAGCAAGTTGCTTTTTGTTGTTTAGACTCGGACACGGGCTCTAAGGTGCTTCATGCATGCTATACGACTACACTGATTGCGAGATGATCTAAAATATCAAACTCTATTTTTAATATTGATATTTTAGTCCCACGTCGAATAGGAGAAGAAGTGAAGTCCCACTCTACTCTATATATAGAGCCCCTAGCCTCCTTTGGGAGATACAGCAAATAAGAAAGCAAAGGAAGCCAGTTGAGTCCAGAGAGCCCGTTCGAGTCACAAAAAGTTGACTAATAAGTGTTTTAGAAGTTCTTTATGAATATGCTGGTTCCTGGGAGTAGTTCGCGATGGACAAATCTTACTTTGAGCAACAGTGGTCTTCACCACCCCAGCAAAAATAATAATATGTTATTATTTTTTTTCTCATTTCTTCTTCTATTTGTAATATGTTCTGTCCCAATTACAACACGTTTGCAAGGAAGAAAACTCTCTTTCTATCGGTTTGTATTTGAGAGAGGAAGTTGTAATCGAAAAGGATAGTATATTCTTTGGTTCAGGTACTTTTGGAGAGCAACTCGTTTGACGGAATCTCCGAAGTCCTAAAACTAAGTTCATGTACTTTTAGAGAGCAAACTTGCTTGACAAAATCTTCGAAGTACTAAAACTCAGTTCAGGTACTTTTGGAGAGCAAACTCCTTTGTCAGAATCTTCGAAGTCCTAAAACTGGTAAAAAAAAAGGAGAGCAAATTTATTTTCAAGAGGCCTCTGAAATCCTTCAAAGTCAGAACAGAGAGCAAATTTATTTGCAAGAGGTATATGCGTCTGATAGTTGCTATATCAGAATAGAGAGCAAGATTTACTTTGCAAGAGGTCTCTTAAATTTTTATCGTTCTTCCATCTAGTTCTGTTTCATGAATAACAATAATCTCTAAATTCAAAGCATAAGGTACATTATTCTTCTGGTATCGCTTTCCCACACTATCAAATTCAAAGATTTTCTGTGTAGGATAGCCATTGTCTGGTAAGATTCCATAAAGAAAAAATGCAACAAAAATATGTTTTTTAAGTGCATGTGTGCGAAGTTAATAGTCTTAGTAACAGCCCATGTCAAGCACAATGTAAACCGCATACAAATGAGAATATAAGTGTAAAAAGAAAGATATGGAAGGGTATGAACACCACAAATTTTAGGGCCAGGGCCGGTTCCGAGATCACAGGACCTTTATTATACAAGTCTAAAGTATTAACCACTACACTACAATAACTTTATGTCTAGAATATCCAAGGTACATATTAGTTCTATTTGAAATACAAAATTATTAACATATTTATTTTTAAGCTATTTTTTGGGTCCCTCCCGATCCATGGACCTCGGACGGTCGCCCTCGACATCCTAGGCCAGGGCCGGCCCTGTTTTAAGGAATTGCAGATGGAACCAATTCCTAAAACTTATAGGGCTCTAGGATGGTCCACACGTATGCAGCTTAGGGATCAGAATTCATGCTATTAACCATCTCCAATTGTTTCTTAATACGGTGACCTTGGATCTCTCTTTTTTGTACCGTACAAATTAGTTATTTAATTATTCAATTTCTTGTGAGATTTTTAAACTAATTTATGGTCTAAAAGACAGATCCTATAAATGTTATTTCGAAAAACATGCAGAAATACTTGGGATCGAAATTTTGATTCCTCCTCATATCAAATATATATATATATATATATATTTTATATATATATATATATATATATATATATATATATATATATATATATATATATATATATAAACAATGGTTGAAGCCTTCATTGAAAGAGAAACCAAGAGTTGGAACCGGAAGATAGCCCGAGTTCCTACAAAAGGAGTTTGGAACCCTAAACCCGAAAATACCCATTAACCGAAGAGGGTTTTTTTTTGGAATCATGGGACCCCAAAATCTGCTGAATGATAAAATTCGAATTTCGAATACGGTGGGGCACGTGGCCCAAAGGGGGGGTAGTTGGGTGTGCGGCCCGAGGGGACACACAACCCGAGGGGAGCACTGCACGAGGTGGGCGCGCGTCTCGAGGAGCGTGGCACCCGGACCGAGGAGAGGTGCGTGGCACGAGGAAGCCACGGCGGGAGTAGGTCGGGCCACGGCGGCTGGGGGGGATCCACTCGGGGGGGCACGAGGATGCCACGGCGGGAGGAGACTGGGCCACGGTGGCTGGGGGGATCCATTCCGGGGGGCTCGAGAACCGACTGAGGAAAGGGGGCTCCGACCCGTCGGAAGAGGCTCGGAGGGCCCGTCGGGATAGGGAGGGGCAACGTAGGAGAGGGGGAGACCCGCTGCGGGGAGGGGGCGGCCCGAGGGGGGTGCCACGAGGCGGAGAGGAGTCGGTGCAGAGGGCTTAAGAACCAGCGCAGGGGGAGAGGGAGTCCGCCGGTCCCTGGCGGAGGAGGGCGGCGACCGAGTCGCGCCGGGGGATGGACGAGCCGCGGGGTCCGTTACTGTCAAGTGGGAGGGCAGCGGCCACAGCGACACCACGACGTAGCGGCTGGGAGACCCGAACCGACGCCGTGGGCTAGGACGAACCAGTAGGGCGACGCCGACTGGGCGGAGGGGAGGACCTAGTACCACCTTAGAGAGGTGGTCGTCTGGTGGTAATCCGCCGCCAAGGAGGGAGGGGGCACGACATAAAGGTCGGCAGAAGGGGGGAGGAATCCAGCGTCCGGGGCGAGGGAAAGCTCCGGAGGGGAGTCCACGGCCGAGGCAGATGGCGTCGAGAGGAGGACCGTCGTCGGGGCGGGGGGAGGCGCGAAAGGAGGAGGCGCTGAGGGGAAGCTCACAGCCGAGGTGGAAAGGGCAGCTGCCAGGGCGAGGGGCGCCTGGGACGGCGGGGAGTGAAGAGGCGGTCCAGACAGGACAGATCCGGCCCCCGAAGCCGCAAGGACGCCGAGAACCGGGGGTGGAGGAGGATCCGGCATGGGAGGTCGCCTCAGTGAGGGGGGAGTGGGGGTTGGGGCCGCAACCGGAGAGGGAGGCTGACCGACGGCCGGGAAGGCAGCCGGGTGTGGCGCTTGCACGGGGAGGGGCCGTGCAGTACGCGAGGCGACGAGGGGAGCTGGCAGAGGACCGAGGAGAGAGGGGGCCGGGGACGGCCATAGGCTCCGAGCTCGGCAAGGCCTACGACGCCGGGGGCGGCGGCTACGCCGAGGATGAGAGTGGAGAGGAGATGGGCCACCGCACGTCGGGCAAACGCCGGTTGGAGAAAGGGGGTGGGCTCCCCGCGAGAAGAGCGGCCAGGGGAGACTCGGACAACTGGGGGCGGGGAGCGCTAGGAGGCGCGGCGCACGACCGGGAGCGGCCGGCCTCCTACCGGCGGCGAGGGCGGGGTAGCGGAACTCGAGGATCTCGGCGGCTCCTTCCAAGGGAATCCACACCCAAGCCATCACACACACACACACACACACACACACACACATATATATATATATATTTGGAAATGATAATTAGTTTCGAAATCGTTCTCACTGGGATTCGAAGTCCTGACCACTCGGACCGCATGTCTCACCACTGGTGTTATATATATATATATATATATATATATATATATATATATATATATATATATATAAAATATATATATATATATATATATATATATATATATATATATATATTGTTAGGTTTTGGTCTTTTTTAAAGTAAATTTTCGTCCCACATCGGCTAGACCAAAGGAGCTGTATCTCTATATATTAGCTTTGCTAGTTTAGAGATGCATATGTGGTGTGGAGGTGCACATCGGTGTGTCATGTGGGATTAATTTTCTAATGGGAAAAAGGCTAAATCAATAATTGAAAGCATTTATGCTTTTTGCTCTTGGGAAATTTATTTCCATGGGAGCTAAGCCCCATAGGGGCTTAGCGACTCGGACTCGGACTCGGGCTCATGGGCTCATGAGGCGTAATGTGGCATTTTGTTGGGGAACTTTGTACTTAGTACGACAGCATCGTCGCTAGGCGCATAGTGCGCTTAAGTTGCGATCGTTGCGCTGCCAGGCGCACGAACAGGTTGCACGCAGGTTGCACACAGGTTGCACCAGGTGCGCTGGTTGTGCATGTTGTGCAAGTGGCGCAAGTGGCGCGCGTGGTGCACTTTGCGCGAGTGGCGTAAGGTGGCACAGGTTGCGCAGTGGCGTAAGGTGCGCAGTGCGCGCAGTGGCGTAGGTTGGCGCAAGTGGCTCAGTACGCAGTATGCAAGGCGCGCAGGATGCCAGAGTGGCGCAACTTGCTTCAGATCGTGCCTGTGCATGTTCTGAGCGGTTACTGCACGTTCGGAGTGGTTATTACCACGTCTCAAATGTTGTGCTAATCGGACAGTTGCTGCTCGGGCCTATATAAGGTCTCCTCTCTCTCACAGGCAGATATATAATACAAAATACATTCAGAGAGTCACAAAAGTTTACAAGTGTTTATTAACACAAATAAACAGAGTCTGTGAGAGAGAAGAGAAGCTTTGCACCAGCGTTGCTTTTGCACGGGTATCCGTGTACGATCTGAGGAGTCAGAAGAGCAGAAGTGTTCCAAAGTTCTCCGACGAACTTGCTAGTTCCTGGAAGCTATTCGTGTGGGGCGAATATAGCTTTGAGCAACGGTGATCATTCACCCCAGCAAGCCATCTTCCATCTTTCTCCTGTCATCTTCTTTGCTGTTGTGATTACGAAATCTTCTTAGATTCTCGTATATCATATGCTGCTGTGGATTACGAAATCTGTTTAGATTATCGTAATATAATAACAAGATCTTCTTAGATCTTCGTTATACTTGCGCAACCTTCCTAGAAGTGTTGCGTTGAAACATTGTTCTTACAATTGTTTCATATTCTTAGTTTTCCATCAAAAAATTGTGCCCCGACATTAACAATCTCAAAGCTATATTGCTACGATGGAAAACTTTAATGCTTCACTCCTCAATACTGACTTCTGTAAGTTAGAAAAGTTTGATGGAGAGCATTATCAAGTCTGAAAGAGGAAGGTTTATCTCACTCTTCAACTCAGAGACGTTGATCACGTACTTCTTGAAGAGGAACCTACTGTTTTCGATACTGGGTCTGCTGCCGCCATTACTGCGGCTACTAAACTTCAGGCCAAGTGGAGAGGGGAGAATAGCATTTATAGGCTGCTTATCCTGAATGCTATGGAGGATTTCCTAGCAGAATCCTACAATAAGAAGACAATTTCCAGAGACATATGGAAGTCTCCAGAGAAACTGTACGAAGAAGACAAGAACAGGAGCAAGAAATTTGTGGTTAAAAAATATCACAAATGGCTCTTTGAGGACGAGAAGTCCATGTTGCCGCAGGTAAAAGAATTTCTAAAGCTACGAAAGAAGTTGGAAGACGAGACGATGCCCATCTATGACAAGTTTTTTGTTGGAGGGATTGTCTCAAAGCTCCCCGCTGGGTGGAGTAAGTTCTATGCAAACATGCATAGGAAGAAGCTTGAGATCAGCCTTGAAGATCTCTTACAGGAAATCTATGTTGAGGACCAGATACGGGCTCAACTCAAGGTGGACTCACTATCCAAGCAATTGGCTAATGCCAATATTGTTCAAACCAAGGAACCAAGGGGAAAGCATGCGGCTTCCCACAGCTAGAAGAAGGACCCTAACAATCTGAAAGTCAAGGGAACTTCTTTTAAGCAAAAGAAGCCAAAGTCTCAGATGCCTTGCTTCAAGTGTGGCAAGAAGGGCCACTTCAAAAGTGAATGCAAAGCAAAGACCAAGCAATCAGAGCAAGGAGAGCCTAGTAAGGTATCTATGATCACTGATGTTGCTGCTATGATTGTGTAGGTTGATGCGGTAAGGACCGACTCTGACTGGTGGGTAGACACTGGAGCCTCCTGCCATGTCTCCTCCAGTAAGGAGTGGTTCACCACCTACACACCAACTTCTGAAGTAGTTATGATGGCGAATCAGACACAAGCTGAAGTGTTCGGGATCGAGACGCTGGTATTGAAGCTGACTTCGGGGAAGTCTCTAACGCTTCAAGGCGTAAAGTGCGTACCTGCTATCGCCGAGAACCTGATCTCAGGAGGCCTACTATGCAACGCAGGCCTCAGAATGGACATCAATGCTGGCCAGATGGTGATATCTATTAAGGGAACATATTTCGAAAAAGCCTTTTATACCGAAGGGATGTTCAAAATTCAGCTTGTGAATCAGTCCAATGTAATTAATGTAATTAATGCAATCACTTCTTCTGCTTATACTCTTGAGCTATGGCATAATAGGCTAAGACATGTTCATTGTAAACGAATAAACAGAATGTCTAGTCTAGGACTTATCTCCAAATGTGGGGGTAAGGTAGAGAAATGTGAAGTTTGTGCTCAAACGAAGATCACAAGGAAACTCTTTCCTCAGGTTAATCGAAGTACAGATCTTCTGGAGTTGGTACACTCCGATATTTGTGACTTCAAACAGTTCTCTACAAATGCCGGGATGAAGTATTTCATAACCTTCATCGATGACTTCTCAAAGTATGTGTTCGTCTACTTGCTGAAGGCTAAAGACGAAGCATTCGAAAAGTTCAAGGAGTTCAGAGCCGAAGCTGAGCGGCAGACTGGACAACAACTCAAAAAAATAAAAAGTGATCGAGGTGGGGAGTACAGGTCTCATGAATTTGTATCGTTCTGTAAAGAACATGGAATTGTCAATGAGACTACGGCTCCGTACTCTCCTCAATCAAACGGAAGTAGCAGAGAGGAAGAACAGAATGTTAACAGAAATGATTAATTCAATGTTATTGACTGCTGGTCTTCCTAAGTGCTACTGGGGAGAAGCTGCATTGACGACCACTTTTATTCTAAATAGAGTGCCTCATGCAACTTCAGACGTTACTCCTCATGAACTCTGGTTCAAGGTCAGACCTAACTTGAATGTCATTCGAGTGTGGGGGTGTCTGGCATATGTCAAGCTTCTGGATCTGAAGATTCAGAAGCTTGGGACAAGGACTACTAAGACGATCTTCTTGGTGTATGCCGAGAAGCGTGATGCTCAGAGATTTCTTGATATTGAGTCAAATCATATCTTTGAATCTCGCGACGTAGAATATTTTGAAGACAAATTTGCAAGGTACAAGAATATTGTTCTTGCGGATGTACCGGAGAACAAAAAGGGTGCACAGGAAACTGAAGTCTTTAATGAAGATGTGGTCCAAGAAGATGTTGAAACAATGATTGAACCAGAACAAGCTGAGCCATCAGCTAAGCGTATGAGGAGGCTGAAGGATTTCGGAAGTGACTTTGTCATCTATCATGTGGAAGCTGATCCGCTTACCTATAATGAGACGATGAAGACCAGAGACGCAGTTTTCTGGAAGGAGGTGATTGATAATGAAATTAATTCTATCACCTCAAATAACACTTGGGTGTTGGTTGATCTTCCTGAAGGAGCAAAACCCATCGGATGCAAATGGATCTTCAAGAAGAAGATAAAAGCAGACAAAACTATTGACAAGTATAAGGCTAGGTTGGTAGCCAAGGGGTTTTTTCAGAAGCAGGGGATTGACTACTTTGACACGTATGCTCCAGTAGCCCGGATGACCACCATAAGAATGTTGATTGCTCTCGCACCAATACATAAGATGGTGATACATCAGATGGACGTAAAAACGGCTTTCCTAAATGGTGAGCTGACCGAAGAGATATACATGCAACAGCCAGAGGAATTTGTCGTCAAGGGTCTTAAAGACAAAGTCTGTAAGTTGGTGAAATCTTTGTACGGTCTTAAACAGGCTCCCAAGATGTGGCATGAGAAATTTGACAAAGTTATAAGGTCAAATGGCTACATGGTCAGCGAGATGGACAAGAGTGTTTATACGAAGTTCTCTGATGGAAGAGATGTGATCGTTTGTCTGTACGTGGACGACATGCTTATCCTAAGTACGGATATGAGCTGTGTCACGGAGACAAAAAAATTCATCTCGAGCAAGTTCAGTATGAAGGACTTGGTGGAAGCTGATGTGATCTTAGGGATCAAGATCATCCGGATAGATACTGGACTAGCGCTATCACAATCTCATTATATTGAAAAAATGATCACTCGTTATGGGTATCGGGATCTTCCAGGGATCGATATGCCGTACAGGTGTGATATGAAGCTGAAGCCTAATTCAGGGGAAAGCGTCAGGCAGCTGGAGTTTGCAAGCCTAATCGGAAGTTTGATGTATGCTACTACTGCCACAAGGCCTGACATAGCTTTCGTCGGGGAAATGCTGAGTCATTTCACTAGCAACCCAGGTGTGAACACTGGAAAGCTGTGAAACGGGTTATGAGATATCTCAAGAAGACTCAGACATATGCACTGTACTTCGGCGGAGATCCGCCGGTAGTGGAAGGCTTCAGTGATGCCAGCTGGTGCTCAGAGGTGGAGAGCGAGAGGTCTACAGTTGGATTCATTTTCATAATGGGTGGAGGTGCTATATTGTGGAAGTCGAAGAAGCAGACTATGCTCTCGCGGTCATCCATGGAATCTAAGTTCTTTGTACTTGATACCGCAGCCGACGAAGCAGAATGGCTTCGGAAGCTCATGTATGATCTTCCAATGGTTGGGGCACAAATACCGACGATACCGATATACTGCGACAACCAGGCGACTGCGGCGGTAGCATTAAATGACCTCTTCAACGGGAAGAAGAGGACTGTGCGGTTGAAGCACAGGGCAGTACACGATCTTATCAAGAGAGGTGTTATTGCAGTGATTGATGTTCGAAGTTAGGAGAACCTGGCGGATCCGTTCACCAAGGGCCTCAAGCGCCAGTTGGTCGATGACACAGCTTGTAAAATGGGCTTGATGGCATTATGATATTGTATTATTGTATTCCTACCATAAAGATTTATGCTAATAGTTTAAAGAGAAATCTACTAGGCATCTAGCTTTTGGTTCAAGGGAGGACCACTAATCGGAAGAATATCAGGAACGGTGGGTACATGTTCTATTGGGCATGGAGAGGTTACGGACCTACAACCACTGTTTTCTACTATTATTTTCTACGAAAAACGGATCCTGTGGGAAGGTTGGCTTAAATGCCTTAATGAGTTCTCAGGCAGAGTGAATGCCTGGTGTGCTTTACAGGAAGCACGGTAGAACAGCTCTACAAGGAGTGAAACTCCATACTACTGTGGGGTGACTCCACCATGAGGTTCCCAGGCACGGGATAATGCCTCGGCTTTGCTAGTCAAGTCACAACGGCGTTGTACCGTAAATAGGCAGTTAGCCTAATGTTGTATGTTAAAATAAAGAGGGGTGTAGTCAGCACTACAAAGAGGAGGAGTTCCTCATGTTACAGTGGCACGACACCACGATAAGGTACCCGGTTAGGGATAAAGCCTCGGCCTTGCAAGCCATGTCGTTGCGGCGTAACACCGCAAGGGAGCCTAAGACTTCATGCTGGGTAGTTTAGCACTACAAAGAGGCGGTTGCCTCATGCTGCAGTAGTATGACACTACGATGAGGTTCCCGGTACGGGGTAAGGCATCGGCTTTAAGCCATGTCATAGCGGCGTAGCACCGCAAGGGAAGTTCAAAGCCCTTCATGCCATGTCTCTTTATAATGAACTCACCTATAGTGTATGGACAAAGAGATATCAGGCCATCTCTTGAGGGAAAACTTTTAGACGCCCAAAATTATACACTAAAACCAGGCTGGCACAGGGCCTTTAATGTGTAGCTAGAAGCACATGTAACTACATTATGTGAGTGGGAAGAATTTCAGCTATGATACAGAATTTAAGGCTTAGTCCATTCTTGTATTATAGTCTGTTGTTTGACCCATGCGGGAAGATTCAAGTCGTCAGCGACATCTCTCCTAATGCATGATGGACAGTTACTGTGGGGAACACTTATACCCATATATAGAGATGTAGGGGATTGTTGGGTTTTGGTTTTTTTTAAAGTGAATTTTAGTCCCACATCGGCTAGACCAAAGGAGTTGTATCTCTATATATTAGCTTTGCTAGTTTAGAGATGCACATGTGGTGTGGAGGTGCACATGGGTGTGCCATGTGGGGTTAATTTTCTAATGGGAAAAAGGCTAAATCAACAATTGAAACAATTCATGCTTTTTGCTCTTGGAAAATTTATTTCCATGGGAGCTAAGTCCCATAGGGGCTTAGCGACTCGGACTCGGGCTCATGGGCTCATGAAGCGTAATGTGGCATTTTGTCGACGCACTTTGCACTTAGCACGATAGCATCGTCGCTAGGCGCATAGTGCGCTTAAGTTGCGCTCGTTGCGCGAGCCACTTGCGTTGCCAGGCACGCGGACAGGTTGCGCGCAGGTTGCGCCGGGTGCGTTGGTTGCGCACGTTGCGCAAGTGGCGCACGTGGCGCACGTTGCGCGAGTGGCGCAAGGTGGCGCAGGTTGTGCAGTGGCACAAGGTGCGCAGTGCGCGCAGTGCGCGTAGTGGCACAGGTTGGCGCAAGTGGCTCAGTGCGCAGTATGCAAGGCGCGCAGGGTGCCAGAGTGGCGCAACTTGCTTCAGATCGTGTCTGTGCATGATCTGAGCGGTTACTGCACGTTCGGAGTGGTTATTACCACGTCCCGAATGTTGTTCTAACCGGACAGTTTCTGCTCGGGCCTATATAAGGTCTCCTCTCTCTCACAGGCAGATATATAATACAGAATACATTCAGAGAGTCACAAAAGTTTACAAGTGTTTCTTAACGCAAGTAAACAGAGTCTGTGAGAGAGAAGAGAAGCTTTGCACCAGCGTTGCTTTTGCACGGATGTCCGTGTACGATCCGAGGAGTCAGAAGAGCAGAAGTGTTCCAAAGTTCTCCGACGAACTTGCTGGTTCCTGGAATCTATTCGTGTGGGGCGAATATAGCTTTGAGCAATGGTGATCATTCACCCCAGCAGGTCATCTTCCATCTTTCGTGTGTCATCTTCTTTGCTGCTATGATTACGAAATCTTCTTAGATTCTCGTATATCATATGCTGCTGTGGATTACGAAATATGTTTAGATTCTCGTAATATAATAACAAGATCTTCGTTATACTTGCGCAACCTACCTAGAAGTGTTGCGTTGAAACATTGTTCTTACAATTGTTTCATATTCTCAGTTTTCCATCGAAAAATTGTGTCTCAGTTTTCCATCGAAAAATTGTGCCCCGGCATTAACACACACACACACACACACACACACACACATATATATATATATATATATATATATATATATATATATATATATATATATATATATATATAGAGAGAGAGAGAGAGAGAGAGAGAGAGAATAAGGGAGGTAGGGTGCCACCTACGGGAGAGTGTCTACTTGTCACCCCCCCATGCTATCATCAAACACATGGGTGCATGATGATAGCATGTGGGGGGTGACAAGTAGACACCCTCAATAGGGTGGCACCTCACCTCCCTCATCCTATATATATATATATATATATATATATATATATATATATATATATATATATATATATTCCTTTTTTTTTGTAGAAATATGTTATTGATTCGGCTACCAACTCAGACACGGAAATACTTGAGTTGTCAAAGTCCATTGGTTCTGACTGTGTCAGTAACTAATCTCATGGGCAGCCATTGACTTGACTTCTTATAATTATCGATCCACTGGTTGGAGTAAAACTACTATCTTTGATGTTTATTATCATAAAGACATGCAGCGCTTCTGCAGACTTTCAAGTCATGAGAACTATCGTATGCATATATATAGCCTGTGAATGAAACCCGAGCCCCTGCCGACATCTATTCTTTGCTGAGCAATTCCGTCAAGGAATCAAAATTAATTAATAATCAAGAAATTGTTGAGAAACAACTCAAGGAAACGACATGCTACATCTTTGACATGGCCACAGTTGAAATAGCTGTCAAGGAATCGAAGCAGTTGGATCAGCACAATCAAACAAATCATGTGCAATGTATGTGGATGTGGCGATGTCCACTTCTTTCCAATGACTTCATGTATTTTTTTTCAAGTCACCTCTTACTAGTTAAAATATCGTTTCAACGTGTTCTCATTCCGTCAATCTTTCCTACCCTTGACTACAACTACCAAATGGACGTTGTGGTTCCTCGAGATTCAAGCTCCTGGACATTCCCGTCGTTGTGTCCGAAACTAAAGCTTCTTCAAACGCTCGTATCCTTTAACAAAGAAATATCATGCAAAACGCGTGCCGTTGAAGTCCCATATCTCCCCCTTGAATTGTACAAATAGAAGGGTACATGTCGTATCTTAAATTTGTTGCACCCTTTGATCTCCTTCCGAACTTTAAATTGTTGAAACTAATGTTGCTCCGTTGAATTTTGGCACCTCCCTTTACAACAAAATCATATTCATAGAATGAACCCTACCTAGAAACTAACTGCAATGGGATCGACAGACTCACCTATAAGCTTCGACACCCTCTTATTCGTCGCTTTTCCCTGACGAATTGAATCCTTCAAATTCCTGTAAATCTTCTTGAAGACCCTTTTCGGCAAGCCCTAGACGATCCACAATCCCTTGTCTAATACACCTCGAGCCATCATCAAATGCCTGTGACCTGCCCGTACACCTTATAATTCTTCGCTCCACGCGATGGCATTGTGTTGGCTTGTTGGCTGATAGTCTAGTTAGATTAAGATTTGTACGAAAAAATTATTTTAGTATCTACACGATCAGGACGGAAAGATAATTCATCAAATGGTGTGTGGCATTGATCCTTCTCTTATTTATCTTCACATCTAATAAAAGAACTTTTTTTGTTTCTTTTGCAATGTCCTTACGAATGTGATGTCTTGGTAAGTGATAAAAGATAAAAGAAGTCACTTTTATGTTGTTATTGTAGCATATTGAAATACTGGATATGTAAACTGTTGTTGCACTTATACACGATGATTAAATTGTAAACTTTCCTATGTGAAAAATTCAGTGATATTGTATTATGAGCTTTCATATAGGAAAGCATTATGGAAATAATTTGGGGCCACTGTATATCTGGTGATCGTTTGGAACCATTTTATAGTTGGTAATAGTTTGGATCAATAGGTCACCAGTTGTCATAATCCTGAAATTGGAATGTGAGCTACAACCAAATACTCAAGGAATATGAAGTACGAATAAAGTTTTCACTACTTTATATATTTTATAGCTAGAGCATACGCATTTTACATGATCATGGACAATTTGTGCACAATATTTAGTTTTTCTTGAAACAGTATCCAGGGCACCGAATCTATGTCGATTTAGGAGGAAATTATGAATCTCATTCTTCTCACCAGTAGAATAGAACGGGTGCATTCTTCGAGAAAAAAGAATGGCACGGATGAATGACTTCGAGAGAGAAGATGGGTATGGGTATTAGAAACCTCCAGTAAGAATGACTACATATACTAGAGGGTCATCATAATATTGTCGGTAGTCCAGAATGTGTACCAGTGACCATCATGTAGTTGTGATGCATACTTGTTTTTTTATACCAAACAATTTTTGCATGGACAGACTTGTGACGTTTATAAATGTAATGCCCCTCTCCACATGGTACATTAAGCTGGATTGCTGGCTCGAGTCGGCCATTTGGTTTTGGATTTAGGCAAAGGTGTTGTGTTGGCTTCCGAGTTATTTTTGCTGTTGGGAATTGAGTTGTGCAATATATCACGGGTTCGATGTAGTTTGTAGAGGATTTGTTTCAGAGATCTGCTCGGTCAAGGAAGATAGGATTTGCTTTAAGTGGGTAGTTTCGATGAACCTTCGCTCTTTTACTGGCAAAATAATAAAATAGAACAATGTTTGTATGGTTTTCCTTATGCCATGAACCCTTATATGCTAATAATAAAGGAGACGAACCAAGATAGATAAGAGAGTAATCTTGCCTCTAAATCGTGCTTCTATAGAATATAGAATTTTAATATGATAATATAGTCTTGTGTAAAGCAGAACTATTAAATCTTGTCACATGGATTATTTAGATTTTTTGTTACCACTATGCTTTTCGTATTGTTGACGTATCTTATCACATGGTTAGTAGCACTATTGTGGGTAATTATATAGAATGTTGTTCTATTGTTTAGACATGTAGATTATAACAATATTGTTTCAAAGAAATAACATGAAAGATTGGGAGTGTTGGTTCGCCAAGGCAGTATTCTTGGACTGAAAAATGCAAAAGTATAGATCCCTGGATTGGGAAGTTGGATCCGAGGGATGGCTTGGAGAATGTAGTTTTGAGTAGAGATGAGTAGCTTATGTTTCAGTTTTTATGACAAACATGTGTCGTAGCTTAGTTGTTTATGAGTATTGCTTGGTAATGGACAATTTGTGCACAAGGTATTGTTCCATTAACAATTGTTGGGGCACTAGGATCGATTCGACCCCGGAGGAACGACATTGACAAACTATTGCAGGATAATTTGGGACCTCCAGTGGAGACTAGCTACCTGTGATGGAAGGTATTCCATTTCACTAGAGTCCAAGATGGCTTGTGGTGCCATTATGCTAGCGTTATATGCTTTCTAGGCCTAGCATTGCATACGAAATGAGCACTTAGCACGATTATATTTTCATGATAGCGAAGAGTGTCTTATGTAGGGACACAAATTTTGACACTCTTATATATATACAGTTTTGGATGGATACCGCGTATTTAATATTATGTTTCATAACATGATGTTTGTTTTACTTGTGCAGAGAGGATGGTAAGTATTGGTAAATTTAACTCTGTTGTGTAACACATTTATGATTCTGGACACAAGTATGCTATGTCATGTAACTAATCCTAAGACAAGATTTGAAAGACAACATAATGTTGTTTGCACTCACAGTATTACAACGAGTTGGTTTTGTGGTGTCGATGATATGTCGTTCACCAGTATTCATACTAAAACCCTTCCAGTCTTGTAGGTACGGGGGAGCGACTCCGATGTGTTGAGGCGTTGGTGCTTACCTCGGTTGGCGCTTGAAGATGTGCAATAGAAATGCGTTTCTTTTGTCTATAAAGGACATAATGTATGGGAAAATCATTGTTTGTATATTTTGTTGAGTTGTAAGCTTTGTGGCATGATCCTTGTATTGAGAGAGAAAGATAGATAGAGTGAATTGTAATTGAGCGATTATTGTAACTATCTCATTGTAACTACACTACAATATTAATAAAGTGAAGTTCTTTTGTATACCTTGTGTTGATTCAACTTATCTGCTTAGTATTTTCTCTATAATTAATCTGTTACTTATCTATTCAATCGGCCATTTTGATGCTTACCTTGTACAAGTACAATTTAGACTTGTATGACATCACGTCCAGTTGTAACTTTCGGTCCTAAGAGATCTGACGTGACAATAAATACGGTTATTTTGTAGAAAAAAATACAAACTCTATCATTGTATTCTAATCCTTGTCTTGTAGGGAAAGAAAGTTGGCCGAACGTAAAATCATTAGGAGTGATATATATTACTTATGTTCATGGTTTATGAATTGTTAAGAGATCCTAGAAAAAGTATCAAGATCATTAAATAACATTTTATTCTTTCACATGATTATTGTGTTGGTTAGTTATGTATTCTTTCACAACATTAGGAGTTGGATTAATAATGCTTATCAGTGAATTTTTTTAAATGTGCTGACCCCCTCCTCTATAGGTACTGAATGTTAATTGGATATTATGAGGCATTATAATTTTCTTTGGCAACTTGAAGCATTTCTCTTGGAAGATGTTCTCTTTGTAATAAAGGACAATATATGAAGCATTGTTCATTGTTATAGATTTATGAATTGAAGCCAAGTTTAACATTTCAATGGACTATAGAGAATCGTATGTATTTTGCTGCAAAGAAAAGCAATAAATAGATTATTTTTATTGTAACTGTTGTGATTCAATTTGTCTGTTTATTTCTGCTACAATGACCATATTTTGCAATTATTTTTCAAATGTGCACATCCATGCCTTCTACAAGTATAATTTAAACTTATACGATATCACGTTCAGTTGCGACTTATCGATTTAGAAAACTAAGACATGACACATCTTAGTGGCTTGAGTTAAAATATATCACAACATATATCCTTTCGAGACAGTATAGTTTGGAACACTTTGTAAACTTCCAGTCTCTATCTCCGAAGGTTCTACAACAACAATTATCAGCTAGGTTTCTTATCGACACCTAATTGAAGCACAAACTCGGTACATGACGAACACCCATAAGGACAAGCTTCTTGTCAAGTTTTGTCAAGTGAATGTCACCAATGCCCTCAACTGTTTATGTCTTGTCACCCATCTTCCCACATACGAGCTTACTTTTTTGGTATGTCGCAGAGATCATCCTTAGTGGAGTATCATGATAAGACGCCGATGTATCTGTCACAACCCACTCTCAAATAAGTGGATATGAGTACGTGTGCATACATTCGCAACCTCGATTATAGTATGTTATAAATATCGTGATATACTATATTCGAATGTCAACAATCCATAATCACTAAAAAATGTATATGTCAACAATTCATGTACTGTATGTTTTAGAATATCTATTTTTGCATATAGACAATTAAAAGGATTTTGAACGAGTTACATGTGTACACTACTAAAATCTGCTCCATTAGCGACGTAAATTTAGCGACGCTCGTATAACGTCGCTAAATTGTGCACATTAGCGACGTTTAATTGAAACGTTGCTAATAGTCGCTACTAGTGACGAAAATAGTGACATGACAACAACGTATATTGGTTACAAGAGCTAGTTGTTGCGAAACGTCGCAATGACGTCGCTAAAAGCGACTAATTTGGCGACGTTAAAATGAACATCGGTAAATTCTAATTAAATTCCCCCCAAATGATTTATTTCCCCCAATTTTACTCTCTCACTCTCTCTCATTCCCCCCTTCGGCGCTCTCACTCTCTCCGGCGACTCTCCTCCCTTTTCGGCACGTGACTCCCCCATCTCTCTTTCTTTACATATATATATATATATATATTGGTTGTTGGTGGTTGGGAGGGGGTACGGGTGGTTGGAGGGTAAGGAATGGTCCGATGGAGGGTGAGGGGCAGGGAAGATGCGGGTGGTTGGGTTGTGAGTGGGGGGTGGCTGGGGGTAGGACAGGGGAGGTGAGGGCGGCTGAGGGTGAGGAGGGGGACTGGGGGGAGCGGAGGGTTTGGGTTCGGGTTAGTAGTGGGTGTGTATAGGGGGTAGGAGGGGTAGGGGAGGGGAGGGGGCTGGTGGGGGAGGGGTTAGGGATAGGGTTCGGGTTAGGGTTAGGGGTGGTTTAGGGGGGAAGGGGGGCTTGGTCAGGGGCACCGAAAGTGCCAAAAAATATGATACTCCGATTCGAAAGCACCGATAGTGTCGATATTTGTAACTAGCAGTTTTGCTGGTTGGTTAATTGGTAACATTTTATTCATAAAATGGGTTGGATTAGTATTATTCTAGATACGGCAATCGAACCCATTTCCCTCGACAATGATGATACGACAACCTATCACTATATTTTTTAGTAGTAGATGATGTCTTAGTATTACATTATGTTGGTTCATCTTGATTCTGTTATATCCTTCAGATACTAGATTCGATAAGAACATATACTACACCATATTTATAGAACATAGATGATTCACACTAATATATGCTAGAATGAATTTTGGGTTGTGTTCTGAGCCATCCGTTCTCACACTTAAAACAGATATGAATTAGTAATGTGTGTCAATCTTTGTTTTTGTATTTTCGACGAACCCAGGGATTGGATTCTGTATTTTGTATTTTGGATTCTGTATTTTGGCTCCAGCTCCAGCTCCTTTTGTATTAATCTACGGTGCAACATGGTGATCAGGACATAGACCCTGCAGCTATTCGACTGGCGAGGCAGAAACTATATAGCCGTAGATAAAGTTGACTGTCCTCCGACACTCATCCCTCGGCAATGATGATATGGCAACCTATCACTATATCTTATATAGTAGTAGATGATGTCTTAGTATTACATTATGTGGTTTCATCTTGATTCTGTTACATTCTTCATATACTAGATATGATAAGAACATATACTACACCATATGTACAGAACATAGACGATTCATACTAATGTATGCTAGAATGAATTTTGGGTTATGTTCTGAGCTATTCGTCCCCACACTTGGCAATTAAGCATGTGAAATATATCGTTGAAGAACATAAAATTGTGGTCGTTACTGTAGAAAGTGCAGACTGACATGAACTGACACGCGAAAAGGTGGGGATCAAAGATGTAACAAGTAAAGTTGTGTTTTGGATGTTCTACACTTATAAGCTCTTTGTTCACTAAGCAAGATATAATGAATACAGAACAAGTACCGTGTTTATAACTCTTGTAAGCTCTATACTTTAGTTACGAACTCGATACTTGTTCTGTATTCTTTAATTATAGCTTGCTTTGCGAACAAAAAGTTTACAAGAGTTCCTTTTCCAAAGCACAACTTTACTTGTTCCAGCTTTGAGCCCCTCATTTTCGTACGTCAGTTCATGTCGGTCTTCACTTTCTGTAGTAACTTCCTCCAATTAACCTCCATCCCTTGACAATAATGATACGACAACTTATCTTGATTCTGTTATTATAGTAGATAATGTCTTAGTATTATATTTTGTGGGTTCATCTTGATTCTGTTACATCCTTCATATACTAGATTTGATAAGAACATATACTACACTATATGTATAGAACATAGATGATTCACACTAATGTATGCTAGAATAAATTTTGGGTTGTGTTCTAAGCCATCCATCCTCACACTTAAAATAGATATGAATTAATACTGTGTGTCAATCTTTGTTTTTGTATTTTTGGCGAACCCAGGGATTGGATTCTGTATTTTGTATTTTGGATTCTGTATTTTGGCTCCAGCTCCATTTGTATTAATCTACGGTATGACATGGTGATCAGTACATAGTTCCTGTAGCCATTCGACTGGCGAGGCAGAAACTATGTAACTGTAGAAGAAGTTGACTGTACTCCGACCCTCATCCCTCGGCAATGATGATATGCAACCTATTACTATATCTTATATAGTAGTAGATGATGTCTTAGTATTACATTATGTGAGTTCATCTTGATTTTGTTACATTCTTCAGATACTAGATACGATAAGAACATATACTACACCGTATGTACAGAACATAGACGATTCACACTAATAAATGCTAGAATGAATTTTGGGTTGTGTTCTGAGCCATCCGTTCTCTCACTTGGCAAAAAATTATCGATCTTACAATTATATTCTTTGTGAATATCCATTCTCACACATATCCGTTCTTACAATTATATTCTTTGTGAATATCGATCTTACCAGATGGCACCCATGACCCGAGCACCAGCACATCGTTTGAAGGAAACGATACTGAATGCTAAGGTGGATCCTCCTACTGTTAAGGAGGAAGTGGCACCGGTAGCTAGTGAGGCCGGGAGTTCCATTCATCCAGCACCTGCAGTGGACTGCATCTCTCCTAGCGCCGTCGATCCCACTTATTCGAAGTGGTTGGGTGTTCGTATCACTGAGCGTTTGCGTGATCTGTGTGGTCGTCATTAGTGTAGTGTAGTCTTATGGATATATTTTGTATTGGACTATTAGTACTTATTACCAGCTGTACTTGCTTTATGGATATATTTTGTATTGGACTATCTACTAGTTTGTTTCTTTTTTGGAATTACAAAACATATATGAATTAGTATTGTGTCAATCTCTGGATTGTATCTCCAGCCCCAGCTCTAGCTCCATTTGCATTCTGGATTCTGTATTTTTTTTAAATTTAGCGACATTCTTAGCGACGTTCATAAACATCGCTTCTATAAGGAAATTGTATTAATCTACGGTACGACATGGTGATCATGACGTTGTTCATGCAGCCATTCGACTGGCGAGGCAGTAACTATGTAGCCGTAGATAAAGTTTACTGTCCTCCGACCCCCATCCCTCGGCAATGATGATACGACAACCTATCACTATATCTTTTAGTAGTAGATGATGTCTTAGTATTACATTATGTGGGTTCATCTTGATAATGTTATATCCTTCAGATACTAGATTCGTTAAGAACATATACTACACCATATGTACAGAACAAAGATGATTTACACTAATGTATGCTAGAATAAATTTTGGGTTGTGTTCTAAGCCATCCGTTCTCACACTCGACAAAAAATGAAATATAACATTTTTATCTGCTTTCGAAAATATACTCAAACGAGATGATGGTTCCTTTAGTTAGCTTGCTTATGTTACAATTACATTCTTTGTGAATATTGATCTTACCAAATGGTACCCATGACCCGAGCAGCGACACGTCGTTTGAGGGAAACACTGAATGCTGAGGTGGCTACTCCTACTATTTAGAAGAAAGTGGCGCTGATAGCTAGTGAGACCGGGAGTTCTATTCATCCAGCACCTGTAGTGGACTGCATCTCTCCTGGCGCCGTCGATCCCACTTTTTTGAAGTGGTTGCGTGATCGTATCACTGAGCGTTTGTATGATCTGCGTGGTCGTCATTAGTGTAGCGTAGTTTTATGGCTATATTTTGTATTCGACTATTAGTACTTATTACCAGCTGTACTTGCTTTATGGATATATTTTGTATTGGACTATCTACTAGTTTTTTTTCTTTTTTGGAATTATAAAACATATATGAATTAGTACCGTGTCAATCTATGGATTGTATCTCCATCTCCAGCTCTAGCTCCAGCTCCATTTGCATTCTGGATTCTATATTTTTTTTTAATTTAGCGATATTCTTAGCGACGTTCACAAACGTCGCTTCTATAAGGAATTTGCATTAATCTATGATACAACATGGTGATCAGGACATAGTCCCTGCAGCCATTCGACTGGCGAGGCAGTAACTATGTAGCTGTAGGTAAAGTTGACTGTCCTCCTACCCTCATCCCTCTGCAATGATGATACGACAACCAATCACTATATCTTTTAGTAGTAGATAATGTCTTAGTATTACATTATGTGGGTTCATCTTGATTATGTTATATCCTTCAGATACTATATTCGATAAGAACATATACTACACCATATGTACAGAACAAAGATGATTCACACTAATGTATGCTAGAATGAATTTTGGGTTGTGTTCTAAGCCATCCGTTCTCACACTTGGCAAAAATCGAATATAACATTTTTATCTGCTTACAAAAATGTACTCAAACGAGATGATGGTTCCTTTAGTTAGATTGCTTATGTTACAATTATATTTTTTGTGAATATCGATCTTACCAGATGGCACCCATAACCCGAACAGTGGCACGTCGTTTGAGGGAAACACTGAATGCTGAGGTGGCTCCTCCTACTATTTAGGAGGAAGTGGCACCGGTAGCTAGTGAGACCGGGAGTTCCATTCATCCAACACTGTAGTGGACTGCATCTCTCTTGGCGCCGTCGATCCCACTTTTTCGAATTGGTTGCGTGATCGTATCACTGATCGTTTGTGTGAGCTGCGTGGTCGTCATTAGTGTAGTGTAGTTTTATGGATATATTTTGTATTGGACTATTAGTACTTATTACCAGTTGTACTTGCTTTATGGATATGTTTTGTATTGGACTATCTACTAGTTTGTTTCTTTTTTGGAATTACAAAACATATATGAATTAGTACTGTGTCAATCTCTGGATTGTATCTCCAGCTCCAGCTCCATTTGTATTCTGGATTCTGTATTTTTTTTATTTTTTTAATTTAGCGACGTTCTTAGCGTCGCTATTACTTAACGATGTTTATGAAAGTCACTAATAACGTCGCTAAATTGCTGATGTGGCAAAGAATCTTTCCTCACCACATCGTCGCTAAAACGTCGCTAAAATGTCGCTAAGCGGCAACCACAAACGAACGTCGCAAATAACATTGCTACTTAGCGACGTTTGTAACGTCGCTAATTAACGTCGCTGTAGCGACGTTTTGTGACGTTTTACCGATTAGCGACACACTTTTTCGTCATTTCCAAAACGACGCTAGAAACATCGCTAACTTAAATTAGCGACGTTTTGGTCAGCATTAGCGTCGTTTAAAAATGTCGCTAATCTGACAGATTCTGGTAGTGGTACTTATCATATTTACCCTTCCCTCACTCATAACAAAAATAAAACGAAATAATACAAGTAAAAACATGATATATAAGAATATAACTGTGATGATATAACATGGGCACGCTCTCTTGCACAAGTAATAGACAAAGAAACCAATATACTAACAAGAATAATGGGTATGATTTCAACCATAAATATTAAAGCTAAAATGATATGTTATATTAGTACTTTTGTTATCCTCCATGAGGTAAAGAAAGTGACATCCTCAATTACTTTCTCATTGCAATCCTCAAACTAATATAACACATACCAAATGCATCCACAATCCCATGACCAATCACGTATACCAAGTCATACAAAGCTTAGTTAAATAAGTTTTCAATTAAGTTACATCTAACAATACTAGGGTAGATTATCAAAGAAGTTACCTATTAACTAGGGTTTAATTTAGTCCAATCTAGTCTAACATATTTAGATATGATTTAGAAATCCTAAATAAACACCAAAAAAGCTTATAATATTTTTTTTTGGAATTCGATATCTGCCGCTACGTAAATTAAGGCGACAAAAGTGGTCAAAAAAATTCTTTATCAAAAATTAGCTTTGCATATCATGGACTTTTCTTTGCTCTTGTCTTTGTCACTGTCCGGTACTCCTATCTCGACTCTTTGAAACAACTGCCTCTAAATAAGTTGCAAATGAAACGACTTGATATTTTATCCGCAACTCTTATTCAATATCTCATATTTACGAACTCCAGACTAACTATGCCTTCTAGAGCAGAAGCGATCATGGACACTCAGTACGATTTTCAACGAGTCTGTCAACATACACAATAATCGAAGCCCATGTACCTCATTATCGAACTTTACTCTCATAGAGGATAATTGATCAATCATGCCCTAGATTCAATCAAATTATCCATAATGGATGAACCATACTTGTACCTGAGACTGATCATATGTCGGATCAGGAACAATTTGTTTAGCCAAGTCTTTTTTGTATACAAGAATTTTAGTTTCTCCCACTATGTCTTTACATGCTTAATATTAGCAATGTGATTATACACATTCACGTCCATGAACTACTTGATATACCCACACACATGTATATGCTCAAAATTTTATTCCATGTCGAACTTCTTACTGGACATCTCAGAAGCAAATACCAAAATATTTAACTTCTTAACGAACATCATTTTTTATCATGCTTCATCAATAGTGATAATTGAAGCCCTTTAAGTTTATCATGCGCACTAGCTTTACATCCATATCTTCTACTCAGTTTGACTGTTAATGTAATGCCCCGTCCCGTTCAGTTCAACCGAATAAATCAAAAATGCAACGGCATTTGGACATAGCCATGCAACGGCTTACTCGAAGTCTCGTACGGTCGAGGCGACTCCTTGGTAAGGTGGGCGGCTTCGGTGAACTTGCCTTTGCTTGGCCTTCACACTAATAAAATGTTGTTTTCATGCATTGAGTAGGCTTGATAATAAAAGAGATGAACCGACATAGCTAAGGGAATAATCCCTTGGTCTTGAGTCGGTGATATAGAACTTGAAATGGTTGAGTTTATGCTTAGAATTCACTCCACGATGTCTTTTCAAAGTTGGCACTGGGTCTTTTGACCAAACACTAATTGGCTTAAGTTGAGTTATGCCACGGGCTATCGACTCAATATCATAGCAGGTACGTCCTACGATCTAACTTCTTGTCATAGCAAGAAGGTCCTACGCTCTCACATTTAGTCCCATAGAAGATGCCACGAGTTAAGGCGCTCAAGAGCTCAATTGTTCAAGTTGACCACATACACGGTCCCAGAGGTCTACGGCTTCATATAGCCATATATTCCCACGGTCTCAAGGCTCATCATATGTAATATGACTTGGGAGGGAGTGTCGTACAGAACACAATGAGTTTAAGGCATGAAACATGGTTGTTTTAATAATAAGTATGCCATATTTTATGGCACATAATAGAACACGTTTGGTTTAAGTTAAGTTGTGAGGCTATGTAGTAGTCGTTTCCTGGGTTTCGAAGAATGGAAAGTTCATGCGACCGTTTATCGTCGAGGTGGTCCCTTGTTTAGGAGTCTCTAATGCTGATTTGTACAGTATAAGGCGGTCCCTCATTTGGAAGTCTTATGGTTCCGATGCACGTTTTGCAAAGTCTGATGCGGTGTCACGCCCCGCTCCCGAATAATCGGGTACGGGTCGATACATGCCCGGCCTATACTGTCGTGGACAGTGGTAGTGAGCCATCTAGTCATCAAAAGTAAGTAATAATCTCATCACAGCATCTAATCTCAGAATCTATACTAACCATCACAGCAATCCAATATCCAGCAGTTATTACAGCCTTTACATGAATGACCGGGTACAAAGCCGGTAATGAAAGATAAGGCTAACACTAGGCCTGCAATCATATACATCAGTCTAACTACATCTCGGGAATATAGTCCCGTCCCTTAGTAGCACTAGGAGTGTCCACCACTGTTGGGCCATTCATCTGCAATCCATAACAGTCTAGAGGATCACCTGTAAACAATAGTCCTATCAGGATGGAGCAAAGCACAATATACTCAATAAAACTCACCATGGAAGGTCAATGGAACAATATAGCAAATAGAACTGAAAGACAGAAGCAATGTGAATATAGATTATGCATTAACTATGTGTACATGTGCAATTGGACGTTATCAACATGTGGGGACTAATATGTAATTAGGCATACAAAATATGCTATCAGTCAATCAATAATCAGGCATGTCTTACGACAATGCTATCAGTCACGCAATAATCAGGCATGTTTGACGATAATGCTATCAGTCACGCACGAAATGTATATCAGGCATATGGTGTATGCTATCAGGCAATATTTGTCCAATATTTGTCAATCACATGTCTTAGAACGTCTCCTACCCGATACGAGAAATAATACAATCAATCGGGAACAAATGCAATAATAAAACAAGACAATGTGTGTGTAATGCATACAATGATGGTAATACTGAGTACATGTACTTGCCTTGATTTCAGGGTTTGTCCAAATCTTCTAAATTACCTATAAATAGGAAATATAATTAATAACATTCTGAAGGAGTTGAGTACACTATTAACCAAGAATACTCTCCTTATAATACTACTATAGTTCAGGCCTAACATTCTATTTCCAACAAAAACCCATATAAAGAAATAATATTTAGCTTAAATAATTCCTAATCCACTCTAAGTCTTCCGATCCTACCAACTCAACTGACAACTAGTTCTAATCACCTACCCCTATTTATTTAAATGGTGATCAACCATTAACATTAATAATACTCCAACATAACGCCACTCTGAATGTTAAGGCCACAATAGTTCAATACTAGCTCAATTGTTCAACATCTTCTCCTTACTGGCCAGAGGCCCACTCTTAGCTCAGGAACAAATAATTCAATTTAAAAAATAGTTTTTGGGGTCCAACGGTCATTTATTGAAACCAAGACTACTCAACAAAGCTAACCTATCACTGTCCTTATTAAACACATCCTCACAATCTCACTCTAACGATCAGATAGATTTGAATTTAACCCAACAAAAAGATACACCAAAAGCTCAACGACTCTGACACTGAACCCGTCTCCAGGACACTCGATACATATACTCGTCCCAGCTCACTCACATGACATCGCCGAAGAACCAATTCCAACCAGTTGTTTGAAAGGAATTTAGGAGGCTATACCTGAGTCCTACTGATATGCTACGGTCCGACAAAGTAGTCTAGTGTCCGATGGTGGTGTCCCCGAGTCCACGACTTGACGACAATGTTGGCCCATTCCATGGTCACACCCGATTTCGATAATCAACATACACTTTAGTCAATACACAAAATATAGAAAATACTGATAATCATTTCAGGATTCATGAAATCATATTCAACGGACGTTGTACCGCATCAATCAAAGCGTCAACATCATCAAATATTCTGGAGACTCATTTCTCATTTTATTCTGTATTTTATATTTTATTGAGTGTAGGATTTATTCTGTAAAATCAATTGTGGTAATACTGGCTTAGGGTTAAAACTGTCCACATTCCAAAAGCCTACCTATTTACCATTCGTATTTTCGGTTACAAATATTTAAAAAACATATTTCGAAATGATTTTACAAATAACCAAAAATATTTTGAAAACTGTTTTTACAAATGACTTTCAAATATCTCCTGACAGAACTCGTAACCGAGTTCGGTCCGAACTCTGACCGAGTTCGGTCAAAAGTTATTCAAACTTCTGTTGCCTCCAAATTAGTGAGCAACGTCTCTTTGCGAGGTATTTGCATCCGAACTCTGTCCGAGTTCTGCCCGAATTCGGTTGGAGAAAACACCTATAAATAGAGAAGAACTTTTCATTTCAAATCATCAATTCATTCTTCATTCTCTCTTCTCTATTACTCAAGTGTTTTCAAACGATCTAAGATTTTCAAATCTCACCTATACATCTCTTAGCCAAAAGCCAGTACTATCAAAGTTGATTTAGAGTCTTTTGGTTACTCAAGAGTTGTAAAGAGGTCGTTCCAAGTTTCAACAACTTTTCTTGTTGTGGAGCTGGTCGTGCGCTCGTCACCAAGCACGGTGTATGTTGTGGAGCTGGTCGTACGCTCGTCACCAAGCACGGTGTTGTAAGAGACTGCAAGCTCTCAGTTAAAGCTTGTGCCATAGTGGATTAACATCGAGCAAGAGTACTCGAGACTGGATTAGTCCTCTCAGAGGGATACCAGTATATATCGCTGTGTTACTGAGTTTGAATTCTCTATCTCTATTTACTGTCTCTTATATATCTGCCATAGTTTAAATTTTTAATTGGTGATTATATTCCGCTGGACACACGTACTCTATTTACCCCCCCTGTAGAGGTGCTCAACGGTCCTACAATTGGTATCAGAGTAGGTTATATTCTTATATAACATACCTTAGAGAGTATATATGGCAGCCGTGAAATCTGTATTCAACGGTGAAGGGCAATCCACAAATAGACCTCCCCTATTTGATGGAACAAATTACACATACTGGAAAACACGAATGACTTTCTTTCTAAAGTCCCTTGACTTTGATCTATGGTCAATAGTCATTGATGGTTATAAGAAGCCAGCACCCACAGTGGTTGAAGGCATTCTTATGGAAAAGCCTCATGACAAGTACACCGATGCTGAAAAAGCAAAGGCTAGTCTTGATGCTCGAGCCATCAATGCACTATTCTGTGCAATTGACAAAATCGAGTTCAACAGAGTTTCAACCTGTAAGACGTCTCACGAAATTTGGAAACTCCTTGAGGTAACCCATGACGGGACTTCCCAAGTAAAGGAATCCAAAATTAGTAGACTGACACAGGAGTTTGAATCTTTTAAGATGAAACCCGATGAGTCAATTACACAGATGTTTACTCATTTCCTCGATATAACTAATCCTTTACAATCTCTTGGCAAGGATTACAGCAATCACGAGAAGATTAGATAAGTGCTGCGGGCTCTAACAAAGAACTGGAATCCAAAAGCCACAGCAATCATTGAAGGAAACGATCTCACCACTATGACTCTGGAAACGCTGATGGGCAAACTCATGACCCATGAACTCGACTTGCAAGATTTTGAAGAAGCAACACCAAAGGAGAAAACTATTGCCTTCAAAGCCCAAGCAAGAAAATCAACATACAACGATTCCGATAAAGAATCGTCAAATGGTGATGAAAGAGCCCTACTTGTGAGGAACTTCAAGAAATATCTAAAGTTCACAAGCAGAAAGAAAAAAGACGTCCAAGAAAGCAACGAAGATTAAACTATATGCTTTGGATGCAAGAAATCAGGACATATGAAGAAGGACTGTCCAACCACCAAGAAAAGCAGTCCATACGATAGATCAAGATCAAGCAGAAAAGCTACATCTGGTCGAAAGTATGCCAACACAAGCATCTGGCACGAAAGCGATGCCAGTAACTCAGAAGAAGAAGACAGACCCTGCAGCAACGCAAATGTTTGTCTCATGGCATTTGAAAAGGTATTATCTAACCCTTTGTTTGATGATTTTACTTTCGATGAACTAGAGAACGCCTTTAGCGAACTACTTGAAGATCACAAAACTGTGTTCGACAAGTATAAGCAATCTCGAAAAGAGATTAAGGCACACACAACCGAGATAGCTAGACTGTCTAATCTAATTGAAGATATTAAAGAGACATCTTCTACCGGTAATACGGAAAAGACAGCCAAACTTAAAGCAGACTATCATGAGGCTATCCTCAATATTGAAAAGAAAGAAAGGGACTATGTCAAAGTACAAAAGCTTTATGACGTAGAGAAGAAGATGCACCTAGTAACTAAACAAAGACTCCTTGATATGACTGCTAGATACGAAGAGTCTATTACGATTTCTAAAAAGTTAGAAATCAAGTTAGGCAAACAGGCAATACCTGTGATACAACCTAAGATTAGTCCTAATGCGAAGCATACACCTAGAAGGACTAAACACAAGAAAGCACAGAAGAAACACGAACACCATCATGCTTTCACTTACAGGTTCTCCAAACAAAACAAGCTTGCAAATACAGTTTCTACCACTAAACTGACTTGCACATATTATGGTACACACGGACACATATCACAATATTGTCTTGCAAGAAAGCTTGTTGACAACCATACTTTAGTCTGGAGACCTAAAGCTAATCTGTGTGGACCCTTCAGAAAATGGGTACCAAAGGATTCATCTACTTGTCTTGTAGGTGGACCCTCAACCCTCTCATGCTAAAAGCAAATGGATTCTCGATAGCGGATGTTCGCGACACATGACTGGTGATGCATCCTTATTCGCTATGCTATCGATGAAGAAAGAAGGATACGTCTCCTTCGGAAACAACTTGAGAGGTGATATAATAGGTAATGGTACTGTAGTATTTCTCCTTATCCAATAATAAAGGATGTTTGTCTAGTAACTGAATTGAAACATAACCTATTGAGCATAAGTCGTTTGGCAGATAATGGTTATGGTATCAATTTTGTGAAAGATAAATGTACCATATATGATATGTCATCTGGTGATCCCGTATATAAAGGGATTAGAGAAGACAACATTTATGTTTTCTTTTTGGAGAATACTAATAATGCAGGAAGATGCCTAGTAGCCAATCAAGATAAAAGCTGGTTATGGCACATGAGACTAGGACATGCAAACATGGATACTATCTCACGTCTCAAAACAAAGAAGTTGGTAAAAGGACTCCCTGAAATTTCATTCAAGAGAGATATGGTATGTGCAGACTGTGAAAAGAACAAAGCACATAGGTCTACTTTTAAATCCATCAACACTGTAAGTACTTCAAGACCTTTGCAGTTGATTCATATGGATTTATTTGGTCCTAGTAGAGTCGCTAGTCTTGGCGGTAAGCTCTATGCTTTTGTTATTGTTGATGATTTCTCTCGATTTACTTGGGTTTACTTTTTATCAAACAAAAGTGATGCTATTTTTGAATTTCAGATATTTTGTAAAAAAGTACAAAACGAAAAAGGCTTCATGATTACTCGTATCCGAAGTAATCATGGTGGCGAATTCAAAAATTCTGACTTCAAAAAGTTTTGTGATGATAGTGGATATTACCACAAATTTTCTTGTCCTAAAACTCCCCAACAGAATGGTGTTGTGGAGCGGAAGTACCGTACTCTAAGCGAAATAGCTAGAGTCATGCTGAATCAGTATAATCTTCCTAAATACTTTTGGACAGAAGCTGTTAGTATAGCCTGTCATATTTTAAACAGGGTATTAATTCGACCAATCTCGAAGAAAACACCATATGAGCTTTGGTTTGGAAGAATTCCAAACATTTCTTATTTTAAAGTTTTTGGTTGTCGCTGTTTTATCCTGAACACCAAGGATAACTTAGAAAAGTTCGACTCTAAAGCAGATGACGGGATATTTCTCGGATATGCTGCTAAGAGTAAAGGATATAGAATTTTTAATAAAAGATCTATGATTGTTGAAGAAAGTATTAATGTTACTTTTGATGAGTTGAATAGTCACAGATCTAGCGACAGTGATGATGAAGATGCACCTAAAAAGACTAAGAAGAATTCTGAGAAAGATCTGACCCAAGAGGCAAGGACTGATAAAAGTTCCGAAGATGCAGGAACTGAGAAAAACCTCGTGAAGGATATGGCCCAAAGATTTGAATCATTGAGATTCAAGCCAGATCATCCAAAAACTCTCATTATAGGTGATGTATCCAAAGGTGTAAGTACACGTTCATCTCTTAAAGATTCTGAATTAGCAGCAAATGTAGCATTTATTTCACAAATAGAACCTAAGAACGTAGAAGAGGCTTTTTTTGATGAGTTTTGGATTTCTGCCATGCAAGAGGAACTTAATCAATTTGAGAGAAACCAAGTTTGGGAACTTGTTCCTAAATCAATTGGTCAATCGATAATTGGTACCAAATGGGTGTTCCAAAATAAACTCAGTGAAGATGGACAAGTTCTACGCAACAAAGCACGTCTAGTTGCACAAGGTTATAACCAAGAAGAAGGAATTGATTATGATGAGACCTATGCTCCTGTTGCTAGACTAGAAGCCATCCGCATGTTTTGCACATTTGCATGTTTTAATGATTTTTAAACTTTTTCAAATGGACGTGAAAAGCGCATTTTTAAATAGATTTTTGAAAGAAGAGGTTTTTGTGAAGCAACCCCCTGGTTTTAAAGATTTTCAAAAACCTGATAACGTCTTCAAGCTTAAGAAAGCATTTTATGGACTCAAACAAGCACCTCGTGCTTGGTATGAACGTCTAAGTGCCTTCTTACTTGATAATGGATTTTCAAAAGGGAAGATTGATACTACTTTATTTATAAAATCCATGAATGATGATATACTTCTAGTACAAATCTATGTAGATGACATTATATTTGGTTCTAGTAATGAAAAACTCTGTCAAGATTTTGCCAAGTGTATGCAGAGTGAATTTGAGATGAGTATGATGGGAGAGCTGAACTTCTTCCTAGGACTGCAAATCAAACAACACTCGAACGGAACATTCATCAACCAAGCTAAGTACACGAAGGACATACTGAAAAAGTACGACTTCGAGAATGTAAAGCCAATCGGGACGCCTATGGCTACATCTACAAAGCTTGATGCTGATGAAAGTGGTAAACCTGTCGATCAGCATAAGTATCGAGGTATGATTGGTAGTTTATTATATTTAACTGCTAGTCGCCCTGATATTATGTTTAGCGTTTGCATTTGTGCACGTTATCAGGCAAACCCTAAGGAATCACATCTTAGTGCCGTTAAGCGTATCTTCCGATACCTTAAAAGAAGTTCTACAGTTGGCTTATGGTATCCTAAAACCAAATCCTTTGACCTTATAGGTTACTCGGATGCGGAGTTTGTTGGATGCAAAGTGGACCGTAAAAGTACAAGTGGCACATGTCATTTCTTAGGAAAGGCCTTAGTCTCTTGGTTTAGCAAGAAACAAAATTCAGTAGCATTATCAACAACTGAGGCTGAGTATATCGCCGCAGGACGTTGTTGTGCTCAGATTTTGTGGATGAAGCAAACCTTAGAGGACTACAATCTGTACTATACAAATGTTCCTATTTATTGTGACAACACTAGTGCAATAAATCTGACTAAGAACCCTGTTTGTCATTCACGCACAAAACACATAGAAATTAGACATCATTTTCTTCGTGATCATCAACAACACGGGGATATTTGCCTAGAATTTATTGACACTGATCATCAACTAGCAGATATATTCACTAAACCATTGGCTGAAGACCGTTTTAACATTTTGAGGTGTGAGCTCGGCATTCTTGAATTCTCGGACTCATAGTGCATATGGTAATTAAAACTGAATTTATGACTTGATATTTTATTTAACGAAAATTATTTTCGGGTACAAACTTAAAAAGGGTATGTCTGTCACCACGGCTAAGGCCGAAGCGAAGCGGTATTTAAGAGTTCACCGGTGAACCTCCGTTAGCTGGGACAACCCCTACAGTTAACTCAGAAATAACAATCGTTATTTAATAAAATAGTCAAAGTTATTAAATTTCACTTTTAAACTTACTAGCCTGCACTGTTTATCTCGGGAATGCAAGTGGCCGAACTCGGCCCGAACTCTGACCGAGTTCGGACCGAATTCGGACCGAGTTCGGTCGGCGCTGTGGTAACTTCCAGAACCGAACAGCCGGCCCTAGTGCCTATATAATCCAACTTTCCTTCCACTTTTTCTTCACACCAAAATGTGGAAAGCCTTCCTCTCCTCCTAGAAGTCTCTCCTCTTCCATCTTAGCAAGGGTTTGACGAGTTCCAGTGGGCGGTCATCTTCTTTCTCCCTCCTTTCTCCTTCAAAGGTATTTTTTTCCATCTCCTCATGGCCCCCAAGCGTCAAAAAGAAAACTCTTCCCAAGGTGCTTCTTCTTCCTCTGACTACACCCCTGCTAGTCTTTTTAGTCCAGCACGACCTAAAGATCCCGATGAGTACGATGCTACTTTGTTCCCCGATAAAGACTTTTCGGATCTCTGGTTCGACTCCTTCTCTGGTCGTCGTATTTGCTCTGGAGCTTTCGTTAATTTTACTACTTTCTTTGAATATGCTCCAATTTTTGATCAACTTGGATACCGCGATTTCTTCGAGGTCCAAGACAGCATTTATGACAACGCCGTACGTATGTTTTACTGCAATCTGCAGGTAAAACCAAACGACAATTTTTATTCTTGCATTGCTGGGCAAGAATTAGAATTCAGCGCCACCGACATCAGTGAATTCTTTCATATTCCTGATCTTGGTGATGCATTAGTTGACATCTACCACATTCAGTTCCCTGTTAATGTCACTCTTGCTTCCTTTAGGGAATTAATTTGTCATCCTAACCCTCCTCCCCGGAGAATTTTTGCCAAACATCTGAACCAAACATTCAATGAGCTTTATCGTATGATATTTTCTGCTCTTCTTCCGAAGAAAGGCTCTACTGATGAAGTTACCTTTTTGGAACTATCTGCTCTTTATCACATCCACTTTGGCATCCCATTCTCCGTTCCCAAAACTATGATGTCCTGGATGCTTAACTGCAAAAATACAGGTAGGAATCTAGTATATCCTATGCACCTTGCTTCTATATTTTGACGTTTTGAGATTGATCTTGAGACGTGTGCCATCTCCTCTCCTCCTGTTGAGCTGACTCGATCTCGTCGATTTCCTGCACCACCTGGAGCTGCTCCTGCTCCAGCTGCTGATGCTGAGGTCCCTCCGACTGATGCTCCTCCTGCTCCGGCCCCTGTCCCAGGATTCGATCAGACTTTCTACCAGCACTTCGATGATTTTGTTGCAGTCTCTACGCAACGTCATCAGGACTCAGAGTTTCGGCACATTTCTCAGGCCCAGGTGCTGAGAAATAGTATTGATGACCTCCACTATAGCCTGGCTCAGGATCCAGTCCATCCGGTCACCATCCTACCTCACCCTGCTTTTCTGGGTCCTCGATTTACTGATGAGGTTACCTTTCAGTATTTCGACCCGATTACAGCTTACTTCCCTCATGATCCTCCCGGTGCGGACGACCCCACGATGTGACGTGGATTTAGCTATGGGATAGTGGATATTGATTTGATTAGTTGATGCAGTTGATGTAGTAGTTTTTTTTGTATTTTTTTATGTCTAAACTGTTTAGTTAGACATTATTAGTTGTACTTTTGGATTTCTAGTGGAAACTTCTATGTTATTTTAGTTTATTATGAGCTAGTTCATTCTATATCAGTTGTTTCCATATATGTCTATGCTGTGATTATTTCTTTTTGCTTCACTTTGTCTTGTGTTTGTCTATTGTTGGCTTCACGATTTACGGGGGAGCCTATTCATTTTACTACTTGACAAAGGGGGAGAAAAAGAGTATACCAAAGCGCATAATCCAAAAACAAAATCCAAACATATCTCAATTTTTTCAGGTACTTTGTATTTTGTTCTATTTGATATAAATATATTTTGGTATAGACTCAAGTTTGTCAATTATCAAAATGGGGAAGATTGTTGGCCCATTCCATGGTCACACCCGATTTCGATAATCAACATACACTTTAGTCAATACACAAAATATAAAAAATACTGCTAATCATTTCAGGATTTATGAAATCATATTCAACGGACGCTGTACCGCATCAATCAAAGCGTCAACATCATCAAATCTTCTGGAGACTCATTTCTCATTTTATTCTGTATTTTATATTTTATTGAGTCTAGGATTTATTCTATAAAATCAATTGTGGTAATACTGGCTTAGGGTTAAAACTGTCCACATTCCAAAAGCCTACCTGTTTACCATTCGTATTTTCGGTTACAAATATTTCAAAAACATATTTCGAAATGATTTTACAAATAACCAAAAATATTTTGAAAACTGTTTTTACAAATGATTTTCAAATATCTCCTGACAGAATTCGTAACCGAGTTCGGCCCGAGTTCGGTCCGAACTCTGACCGAGTTCGGTCAAAAGTTATTCAAACTTCTGTTGCCTCCAAATCGGTGAGCAACGTCTCTTTGCGAGATATTTGCATCCGAACTCTGTCCGAGTTCTTCCCGAGTTCGGTTGGAGAAAACACCTATAAATAGAGAAGAACTTTTCATTTCAAATCATCAATTCATTCTTCATTCTCTCTTCTCTATTACTCAAGTGTTTTCAAACGATCTAAGATTTTCAAATCTCACCTATACATCTCTTAGCTAAAAGCCAGTACTATCAAAGTTGATTTAGAGTCTTTTGGTTACTCAAGAGTTGTAAAGAGGTCGTTCCAAGTTTCAACAACTTTTCTTGTTGTGGAGCTGGTCGTGCGCTCGTCACCAAGCACGGTGTATGTTGTGGAGCTGGTCGTGCGCTCGTCACCAAGCACGGTGTTGTAAGAAACTGCAAGCTCTCAGTTAAAGCTTGTGCCATAGTGGATTAACATCGAGCAAGAGTACTCGAGACTGGATTAGTCTTCTCAAAGGGATACCAGTATATATCGCTGTATTACTGAGTTTGAAATCTCTATCTCTATTTAGTGTCTCTTATATATCTGCCATAGTTTAAATTTTTAATTGGTGATTATATTCTGCTGCACATACGCACTATATTCACCCTCCCTAGAGGTGCTCAACGGTCCTATAGACAAGTCCTCCTGAGCATTTCATCGAACAATTAATATGCACGAACAGAAAGAACAATTGTGAGTTCGATTTGAATTATATCGACTCCAAAATTGGAGAAAATCTCAAGAACCGATCCAACAATTCACCAATGTTGATTCAACCAATTAAACAAAGATTCGAACAATAAATCAATCAATGCTTGATTCAGGAACCGTACTACCAACCTGTGAATGCGAAGACAAGGAATAAACCAATCATGAGACACTGATCCACCGATCACTCGGAGAGCGGACCGAACCTTCTATTCCAACAGAGAAAATAATTAGAAGGGATTGAATCAAGAAGAATTTCAAAGAGTAATTTAAAAGAAGAAGGAGAGACTCACCAATCTACTGAAGTGTAGCGACCACGATCGATCGATCGTTGCCCCAGGGAGAAGTTGACGCCAACCTTCATAGGTCTTCAGTCAATCGAACCGTTGATCTCAGCAATGCCTTCGTCGTCCTCACAGCACAGCAGCGGGTCGAAGCTCCATCGCCATGGTAGTACTTGCTCGAAGGAAGGGAACGAGGAAGAAGAAGGAGGAATGGCAATGGACAAACCGATAGGGCTTCACCGTTGAAGAAGTGATGGAGAAAGAGAGGGCGGTCGGTCTATTTGTAGCCTCCGAAGTCAGTTACGACGGTTAGGCATTTTCAATCGGACTGTGCACAATTGAGGGGAGGTTATGAAGTAACGGAGGAGATAGACTCGACGGTTAGAGGTTAGGTATACATGAACGGCCAGGATGGAATAGGCGGTGGTCATCCTACGGCCGAGATTAGGAGGAAGCTTCTGGATCGTCCTCCTCCGTACGACGTTGCCGTCGTCTCCGAATGGAATTTTAGAACAGTGGAGAAGAATGAATTGGAAAGAAGAGAATTCGAATTTAATGGTTAGATGTTATCAGGTTATCGGGTGCAGGGTTAAAGGGTTATCGGGTTCATGGATCCGCGTCCAACTGAGCCAAGATGAGATTGTCGGGCTGGCCCATGAAGTTGGCTGAGAATAGGAAAATGATTTGTTGAATATGGAAGATGAGAATCAAGTATGATGGGTCGGACTGGCCCATTACAAATGATTTGTTGAACATGGAAGATGAGAATAAAGTTTAGGAACTAGGGAAATAGTTAAAAAAAGTTTAAGAAATAGTTAGAAAATAAATATTCTTTGAAAAATTATTAATTAGGAATTAATCAGAATATAAGAAAATATTCATTTTATTTATGAACAAGTGGAGTTACAAATCTCTTCCCCTTGAAAAATTGTGTCCTCGAAATTCCAGGGTAGAGCCATCCATCAAACCTCAAAGAGATTGGGTTATTTCTCCCTCATCTCATCCTCTCTCTTCCAGATGGACTCTCCAGGAGAGTGATGCCTCCAAACAACTCAGACTAGCTGTATAGTCTGATGTAGTAGCCTTTTTTCTCTGCGATCCAGTATCTCGACCGGCTGCTCTGAATAAGTGAGAGTAGGCCCCACCTCCAGCTCTGAATGGTCAACCATATGGCTGGGATCCGCTATGTACCTCCGAAGCTTTAAAACATGAAATATATTGTGTATTCCCTCCAAGTTAGGTGGCAAAGCTAATTTGTAAGCAACTGCTTCTACTTTGCTCAGAATCTCAAACGGTCCAATGAACCTCGAACTCCCACCTCTGCTAAACCTGATAACTCCCTGAGTTGGTGAGGTCCGTAAGGATACAAGATCTTCTGCTGCAAACTCTAGGGGTCTTCGACTGCTGTCTGTCTAGTACTTTTGCCTATCCTGTGCAATCCTCAGATGACCCCGAATTTGTCTGACTTTGTCTGCAGCCTCCATAACTATATTTGGCCCCAACAATGGTCTCTCTCCAACATCATCCCATGACAATTGTATGGGATATCTATGACCATATAGTGCCTCAAATGGGGTCATTCCAATGCTAGCATGATAACTGTTGTTGTAAGTAAACTCCACTAGATGTAGATGGTCCTCCCAATATCTTCTAAAGTTCAGCACACAAGTCCTCAACATATCCTCCAGTGTCTGAATCGTCCTCTCTGACTGTCTGTCTGTCTGAGGATGGTATGCCGTACTGAACTTGAGGTGTGTACCAAGACTCCTCTGTAGGATCTTCCAAAAATAAGAAGTGAACCTACTATCTCTATTTGAGACAATGCTAACTGGAACTCCATGGATCCTCACTATCTGTCGCATATATAGGTCTGCCAACTTTTCTGTAGTCAATCCTACTCTGAAAGGAATAAAATGTGCCGACTTGGTCAATCTGTCCACTACGACCCAGATGGCATCCTTCCCACTCGGAGAGCGGGACAATCATAAGACAAAGTCCATGGTGATATGTTTCCATTTCTACTCAGGAATGGGCAAAGGCTGCAACAATCCTCCCGGTCTCTGTCGTTCTGCCTTTACCTGCTGATAGACTAGGCATCTGGAAACAAATATGGCCACTTCTTATTTTATTCCATACCACCAGACGATCTTTCTAAGGTCCTTGTACGGATCCTGGATGCATAGAATACTGTGACTGATGAGCCTTCTGCATAATCTTCTCTCTCAAGCTTCCTTTGGGCACACACAACTGAGTACCGTGCCTCAAAGTACCATCTTCTGCAATGGTAAAGTCATCTAATAGTCCTGCTCGAACCTGCTCCCGTATACATCGAAGTCCTTCATCATGAAACTGTGTCTCCTTAACCTTTTCTATCAATCCAGACTGTATCTGCATGCCCAAGCTCTCCAAGTCCTCGAGAAGATGTTTGTCCATAGTCAGAATCATAGCCACCAGATATCGGCTAAGTGCATCTGCTACGACATTAGTCTTTCCTGGGTGACACTGAAGGTCAATGTCGAAGTCCTTTATCATTTCGAGCCATCTTCTCTGTCTCATGTTAAATTCCTTCTGAGTGAAGACATACTTCAGACTTTTGTGATCTGTGAATATCTCCACTCTCTCTCCATAAAGATAATGCTTCCACAATTTCAGAGCAAAGATGACCGCTGCAAGTTCCAGGTCATGGGTAGGATAGTTCTTCTCATAAGGTCTCAGCTGTCTTGATGCATAAGCTATCACCCGCTTGTTCTGTTCCAAGACACAACCCAAGCCTTTCCCTGAAGCATCACTGTATATGGTAAACCCTCCTGATCCTGATGGTAGTGCTAAAATCAGAGCCGAAGTCATTTTGTTCTTCAGTTCTTCGAATGCTGCCTGACATGCATCTGTCCAGATGAACTCCTCGTCCTTCTTGGTAAGCCTAGTCATGGGTTCTGCTATCTTGGCAAAGTCCTGTACGAACTTCCTGTAGTACCTGCTAGACCTAGAAAACTCTTGATCTCTACAACTATGACGGACGTAGTCCATGCCTTTACTGCTTCTATCTTCTTGGGGTCCACTGCGATGCTCTCTCCTGTCACTACATGTCCCAGGAACTCAACTTTTTTCAGGAAAAACTCATATTTTGAAAGCTTTCCGTACAATTTTTCCTTTCTCAAAGTCTCCAGCACTAACCTCAAATGTTCCTCGTGCTCTTCTGGAGTCATGAATAGATCAGTATATCATCAATGAATACCACCACAAATTTGTCCAAATATTGGTGGAAGACTTTATGCATCAAATTCATAAACACTGCCGGGGCATTCGTGAGACCAAATGGCATGACTAGAAACTCGTACTGCCCGTATCGAGTGTTGAATGCTGTCTTGGGAATGTCATGCTCACGAACCTTCACCTGGTGGTACCCGAACCGAAGGTCTATCTTAGAGAAGACCTTAGCTCCACTCAGTTGATCAAATAACTCGTCGATCCGGGGTAAAGGGTACATGTTCTTGATAGTAATATTGTTGAGGGCTCTATAGTCGATACACATCCTGACTGTCCCATCCTTCTTGGGCACAAATAGGACTGGTGCTCCCCAAGGTGAAGCACTCGATCGAATGAAGCCCTTTCCTTCTAACTCGTTAATCTGCACCTTTATTTTTTACTTCCTTGGGATTGACCTTGTAACAGTGCTGGGAGCGTGGCTCTGAACCTGGACTAAGTCAATCCCAAACTCAATGTCTCTATATGGAGGCAGTCCCGGTAGATCCTCGGGAAATACATCTAGAAACTCTGCTATGAGTGGATGTGGTGGTGACTTTTCTTCCTTGATTGTTCCAAAGCTGACCCCATCTAGCCTCTCTGCAATGCTCAAGACTACCTCAAACAGTGTCTCTCCTGGTGGTCTGAATATGACTCTCCCTGGTGGCAGTCTATAACTACATAGTGCTCGCTCAACCAGTCCATCCCAAGGATCACATCAAATCCTGGGAGTGGCATTACGAGGAGTTGGGTCTTGAATTCTCTTCCTGCTATACTAATGGGGCAACCACAAACATCTCAAACTGGTACTATACCCCCACCGGTAAGTATCCTGCAACTCCTCCTAGAATATGTGGGTATGATATGGTGTCGATGCATGAAATCTAAGGAAATAAAATTATAGATACTCCTGAGTCAAATAATGCAGTGGCAGGAAAGGAATACAAGGATATACTACCTGTGATGACATCTGCCAATGGCTCTGCCTCCTCTGTAGTCATAGCGAAAGCCTTCCCCTGAGTCGGCTATCCTCCTCTATGCTGATGCTGGACGAACCTCTGTTGCTGAGTCGGCAAGGGTGGTCCTCTCGGTGAAAGTCCAAAAGGTCCAACTGCGATACCCTTCTGGGGTGGTCCTGCTGGTGTACGAGCGAGGGCGCACTCTCTAGCCTGATGATCAGCTGCCCCACATATAAGCTACTGTCCTAGTCTTTTCCTACACATCGGCCAAGATGACCTACCTTCTGACAATATCCACAAGGCTGCTGAACTGGTCGCTGCTGCTGCTGTTACGGGGTCCTCTGAGGAGGCTAGGATGTGAAGGTCTTCGTCTGTTGGTTATTGGGACGTTTGGGTGGTCCCAAATGGCTACCTCCTCCACTAATGTCATGATCTCACTTGGGTCGGAGACTCAGATTAATCTCTAACCTCTGAGCAACGGCGACCATCCCAGCATAAGTCGTCGCTCCGTTAGCCGTGACTAAGTAACGAAGCTTGTGGCTCAAATCCTGCATAAATCTCGTAGCTCTCACGACTGGATCTCAGGCTCTACCCTCTGCAAACCGACTAAGTCGTCCAAACTCTACCGCGTACTCATCAACCGAGCGAGTCCCCTGCTCAAGAGTCTGAAACTGGCGCTCCAAAGCCTCTCTTGCCACAGCCGGGAAAACTTCTCCTTAAAGATTTTCAAAAACTGTTCCCAAGTCAATCCAGGTACTGTAAGCTGAGGCTCGCTCCTAAACTAGGTACGTGCCAGATCATGCATCTGCACGCCAGCTGCCTCCACTTTAAGGCCCTCCGGAAGCCTAGATAGTCTCATAACCCTCTCCATATCCTCTAGCCACTCATCGACGTAGAGTTTACCCTCGGTCCCAAGGAACTCTCTAGGTACCATCCTTTTAAAGTCTAGGATAGAACCTTCTCACTGATGGGGAGTGTAAGTAGTATGGGTATAAGTGGGGGAGGCATGAGTGTGGATGGGAGGCGGAATGAAAGAGATAGGGTTGGGTTGGGTGAAAGTGGTGGTAGTAGGCTGTACTGGAGCCTGGGTGGGTGGTAGAGGTAGAATATGTAATGGATGTGGAGCGTATGGCGGAGGTGGGATGTATGATGGGGTCGGTATGGTAGTTGGTGGAGGTGGAATATGAGATGTCGGTGGAGCGGTAGTAGTAGTCTGGGGAAGTGGAGGTGGAGGTGGTAGTAATGGGCTAACTAATCTCTCAATGCCTTCCCACAAAATAGTGGTCTGCTCCCTCTGAGCGTCCAATAGACTCTAAGTCTGAGCTCTCTGGGCCTCCAACAGCCCATGGACTAGCTCATACATCTGGGTGCCCCCCATAGAACTGATGGAGTGTCGTGAAGAAGCCCTCGTGACAGGTGGCACGTAGGTTTCGATATGTACGGGGTCTACCATAGGTGGGGTAGACGATCCTCTCCCGGAAGTGGCTACACTCGAAGTACGGGCCCGCGGCTGAGGTTCCTTTATCCCTTTTGCCATTTTTTTGAAATAAAAGGAGAAGAAACAACAATGACTCGTAGGTGTACAGTGTGTGTTAGCAATACACATAAAGACAGAGATAGAAAATAACAGGTATCATAATGGTCCTATGCTGTGATGTTTTCTAAGGACCTGCGTGAGCCACCACAAAAACATGTCACGCCCCGCTCCCGAATAATCGGGTACAGGTCGATACATGTCCGGCCTATATTGTCGTTGACAGCGGTAGTGAGCCGTCTAGTCATCAATAGTAAGTAATAATCTCATCACAGCATCTAATCTCGGAATCAATACTAACCATCACAGCAATCCAATATCCAGTAGTTATTACAGTCTTTACATGAATGACCGGTTACAAAGCCGGTAATGAAAGATAAGGCTAACACCAGGCCTGTTATATCAACACAACCAATCGAAGGACATCCTATACATCAGTCTAACTACATCTCGGGAATATAGTCTCGTCCCTCAGTAGTATTAGGAGTGTGCTCCACTGTTGGGCCATCCATCTGCAATCCATAACAGTCTAGATGAACACCCGTAAACAACAGTCCAGTCAGGATAGAGCAAAGAACAATATACTCAATAAAACTCACCATGGAAGATCAATGGAACAATATAGCAAATATAACTGAAAGACAGAGAAGCAATGTGAATATAGATTATGTACTAGCTATGTGTACATGTGCAATAGGACGTTACCAATATGTGGGGACTAATATGTAATCAGGCATATAAAATATGCTATCAGTCAATTAATAATCAGGCATGTCTTACGACAATGCTATCAGTCACGCAATAATCAGACATGTATGACGACAATGCTATCAGTCACGCACAAAATAAACATCATGTATACTGTGTATGCTATCAGGCAATATTTGTCCAATATTAGTCAATCACATGTCTTAGAACATCTCCTACCCGACACGAGAAACAATGCAATCAATCGGAAACAAATACAATAATAAAACAAGACAATGTGTGTGCAATGCATGTGTTTGCCATAAAATATAAAAGAGCAGAACAGTTTTATGGGAGGACTGGACTTTTACTTCACGTTACAAACTCGCTTGTACAAAGAAAGCCTAGGGACGAAAACCTAGGTACAGCAATCTAAGTACAATTGTTTATTTTTGATTCTGGGGGGTGACGATAGAGGCTCGGGAAGGCGACGGCAGCCCTGCCTTACTCCTTGGACGATCGGTATGCAGCCTTGGATCCTGTGATGAGATGGTTGGTGTTGATGAAGAAATGCTCTTCTCGTATTGCTCTTCTGGCTTCTCTCTCTCTGGATTGATCTCTGTGGATTTTTCTCTCTGATTATTGGGAGGAGTGTCTCTCTGTATGTGCGTATCTCCCTCTGTTCAGTATATATATCAGAAGGGAATTGTACCTTGCTATTTATAATAGTGGAAGCATCATTAGGGTTTACAATGATTGCCTCTTGGAGATGGCGACGGCCTGTGGATTGGTCAATCTAGGCCATTCGTTTTGATTGTGACGAATCCGGACCATTGAGTGTAGATTACACCAAATCTCATCAGCAATTAATGCTGATTGGAATAAATCTTCCTCATAAAAATCTTCTGATGTTTGCGAATAAATTTGATTTATTCTCCTGCCACGTGTCCCAGATTATTAGGATTTGACCCAATCTTTGATTGCAATAAATCTAAGAAATTGATCAGCTTAGGACACGTGTCCTAGGAGCCACTGTGGAGATCTGAACCGCATGACGATTGAGCCGCATATGATTTTGGGCCGCATAAGGTTAGGGCCACGTGTCAGGGCTGCCTGGGTAGTGGCCCTCCCTCGAGCCTTTGAACCGCATGGAGGTGATCATTGCGAGCCGCATAGGGATACATCCACGTGAGCCGTATGGAAATGGTCCACTTGAGCTGCATGGGAAGGCCTCCGTTTTGAGCCGCATGAGACTGTTTCGGCCTGAGCCGCATAGGACAGCTTCATTCTGAACCGCATGAGAAGTCTTTGCTCGAGCCGTATGAGGCTGTCTCGGCCTGAGCCGCATAGGACGGCTTCATTCTGAACCGTATGAGAAGTCTTTGCTCGAGCCGCATACGAACGCCCACGTGGCAAGGCCACGTGGCATTTTTATGGCTCTCGAGGGATTTGTGTCAGAGATCTCTTTCTTTTCCCAAGGGGTCTGTCATTATGACAGAGTCATAATTGCCTCTCTTGTGTCAGGGCTGTCACTTTTTTCAGAACTGTCAGCCGTCACAGTAATTAATGCAGCATGGGTCGAAGGGGAGTGCTGTTATGCCACGTGTCTTCTGAGCCGTATGAAATATTTTAGACCGTATAGTTCCTGAGCCGCATAGTCCTTCTGTGCCGCATAGACTGTCTGAGCCGCATGGCGTTCCCTGGCCGTATTGTTTGCCATAAAATATAAAAGAACAGAACAATTATCGGAGGACCGGACTTTTACTTCACGTTACAAACTCGCTTGTACAAAGAAAGCCTAGGGATGAAAACCTAGGTACAGCAGTCTAAGTACAATTATTTATTTTAGATTCTGGGGGGTGACGATAGAGGCTTGGGAAGGCGACGGCAGCCCTGCCTTACTCCTTGGACGATCGGTATGCAACCTTGGCTCCTGTGAAGAGATGGTTGGCGTTGATGAAGAAATGCTCTTCTTGCTCTCCCTCTATTACTCTTCTGGTCTCTCTCTCTCTCTCTCTGTGTATTTTTCTCTCTGATTATTGGGGAAGTCTCTCTGTATATCTTTCTCTGATAGTGTATATCCTCTTTTTTTGCAAGGGAATGGCACCCTGCTATTTATAATAGTGGGGAGCCTCATTAGGGTTTGTAATGATTGCCCATTCTCAAAGTGGCGGCGGCCTGGTAAATGATCAATCTGGACCATTAGTCTTGAGCGTGAAGGATCTGGGCCATTAATGAGGATTATGCCAAATCATGTCAGTCATTAATGTTGATTGCAATAAATCCCCATCATGATGATTTAATGATATCCGCAAATCTAAATGAATCAATTTAATTCATTTTCTTGCCACGTGTCCCAAATTATTGGGATCTGACCCAAAATTTGATTATCTTTAGGACACGTGTCCCGTCATCATTGTTGAGCCGCATAAGGAGCGTTCATATTTGGGCCGCATGAAGGTCGTCATGACCGAGCCGCATAAAAGATTTTATGACCGAGCCGCATGAATAGTCTCTATATTCGAACCGCATGAAGGTTGTCATGACCAAGCCGTATGAATATGTTCATGACCGAGCCGCATGGGGGTCTTCATAGCTGAGCTGTATGAGAGTCTTCATGGCCGGGCCGCATGAATTTCTTTCATGGCCGAGCCGTATGGGGGACCTTCATGATTGAACCGCATAGGTTTCTCTGCACTAGCCGTACGAACTCGTCTAGTCTGGCCGCATAGACTTGCCTTGAAGCTTGGTGGACAGTGCCATGTCTGCGAAGATTTTCTCCAGTTCCCTAGGAAGATGGTGCTCTTGTGTCAGTCATCATGATTACTTTATGTCAGGGTTGTCATCTGTCAGGTCTGTCAGCCGTTAGAGCATTAAATGCGTCCAGTACATTGGGCACAGCTGCTTTGAAGGCCACGTGGCCTCTCTCTGTGGGCCGTATGGAGTTTACTCGAGTTGCCTATGTGTTTGAGCCGCATATCCATGTTGGTGACTTTTGAGCTGTATGATACTCTTGAGCCGCATGAAGCTCGTCTGATTTTGAGCCGCATGAAGCTTCCTGGGTTCTGTGCCGCATGAAGAATGTCTCATGACCGAGCCGCATGAAGGACGTCTCATGACCGAGCCGCATGAGGAATGTCTCATGACCGAGCCGCATGAAGGACGTCTCATGACCGAGTCGCATGAGGAATGTCTCATGACCGAGCCGCATGAAGGATGTCTCATGACCGAGCCGCATGAGGAATGTCTCATGACCGAGTCGCATGAAGGACGTCTCATGACTCGCATGAGGAATATCTCGATCAGCCCGTGCACTCGCTTCGTGGGCCCGGGTATCCCGTAATCACGAGTGCGTAGGTATCATGTTTGCTCCCTGATGTGGGGCTAATAGAAACACTTGCCCTTGATCTTTGTTGGGAGACTCTTGAGAACCACTCTGTCCGTTTGCCGCCGGGGGCTGGACACGGGCGGCTCTGTACAACTTTCCATCAGAGGCCCGTTTAGCGGGATGCTCTTGATGGTCAGAGGTTGGGACAGCTGACTGATCCCGATGAGCCCGCGCTGCCCTAGACTTCTTCTACTTAGCACCCGAAGGTGCGTAATAGGAAGAGTCCAAGTTTGGAAGGAGGGAAGAGAAGTTGGTGCCCTTTTCAAAGGAGGTAAGGGGGCTCTATTTATAGAATGGAGTGAGCCCTTTCTTCTTCTCCTTTCCGATGTGGGACTAAAAGCAATATTTTCTATGCTTCTACAGGACCCCCTTCAAAGTTTCCAAATTGTAAATTTGGAACACTTTGAATAAGAAGCATGGAAAGTAGATTTGTTTAGGTGTGGCAATCCAATCAGAGGTAGCATGGACGTGATAGGTTTGGGTACTTCCGTTGGGAATTTTATGTGGACTTATCATCCTTGGCGCACCTTGGTTTTAGGTACGGATAATAAGTTGAGAGAGGGAACCATCATATTTACTCAGAGGTGGTATGGACGTGGTAAATATAAGGTTGATGGTAGAGCTTTCCTACTCAGAGGTAATATGGACATGGTAGGAGTGAACTCGAATGAGGATACATAGAACAACTCAGAGGTGCTATCAACGTGGAAGTTCTATGCATTGGGTGAAAGAATGCTGTGGAACAGATGGGCTCCGAAAGCATGTGATGATGAGGAAAGATATGGATGTACTAAGGGACCTAGTACGACATTTGTGGTCAGCAGAGGACATTTGTGGGCCTATTATCCTTGGCATACCTTGGTTTTAGGTACGGATAATAAGTTTGATAGGGATACCTAGAACAACTTCGCGGTAAGGCGGATATGGAGGTTCTTGGTATCGGGCGAAAGAATGCCATGGAGTAGTGATCAGTTTTCTATTTTCTTTCACTGTTTTTCTTTTCTTTTTGTCAAGGGATGTGATCCCAGATGATGTAGTACTTTGAATTTTGAATAAATGAGCATGTTTCAACTCATCTTCTCTTTCTTGTACTTGTGGTGTTTGTGGAATTGGACCTGCTGGGGGATTATTTGTGGACCTGTTATCCTGGGCGTACCTTGGTTTTAGGTACGAGTAACAAGTTTTGGAGAGGAATACCAAGAACAACTTCGCGATAAGACAGCTATAGAAGTTTTTGGTATTCGAGAGAATGCCAGGGAGCAACTGGGCTCCTAAGCATGATAGGAAAGGAATGGGCGTGTACTGGAGACCCAATACAGCATTTGTGGTCGACTGAGGACATTTGTGGTCATCGGAAGACGTTTGTGGGCCTATTATCTTTAGGCGTACTCAGATCGTGGGTACAGATAATAAGTCGAGGGAGGACCATCATACTTACTCAGAGGTAGTGAGGACATGGCAAGTAAGGATTCGCGAAGGATATTTGTGGTCAACAGAGGACTTTTGTGGTCAACAGAGGACATTTGTGGTCAACAGAGGACATTTGTGGACCTATTATCCTTGTCGTACTCCGGTTATGGGTACAAATAATAGGTTGAAAGGGAACCGACATACTTACTCAGAGGTAATGAGGACATGGCAAGTATGAAGGTTTCTTCTATGGAGCCTTCCCACTCAGAGGTAATGAGGACATGGTAGGAGTGGGCTCAATGAAAAGGGGGTACATAAAACGAATCAGAGGTAATGAGGACATGGAAGTTTTATGTAGGGGGTGATTTGTTTTTGGCGGAAGTGAAACGACTCAGAGGTAATGAGGACATGGTCGTTTTAGAAATTTGTGGATCGCTTACCCTTTTTGTGCACTGGAAGTGCGGGTATTGGATCATGAGGGAGGATCTCTTCCAGGAAGAAAGTTCATAGGTATGATCATACATGACTTACTATCTGAAAGAGTGACCGGGATGTGAGTTCAGAGGCACCATCGGTACATTACTCGATATTGTGAAAGTGTGAGTTCAGGGGCACCAGCGGGTACATGACTCGATAATTTGGAGAATGGTGAGTGTGAGTTCAGTGGTACTAGCGGGTACATGACTCGGGAATCTAGAGAATGGTGAGTGTGAGTTCAGCGGTACCAGCGGGTACGTGACTCAATGATCTGGAGAATATCATTTTAGACATAGTATTTCTTCAGGAACTTGTCGTTGACGGGCAACATGAGCAAGTCTCCGTTTTGCTTGGCGAGGCGGTAAGCACCGTTGGAGAATACGGCCTCGATGATAAATGAACCTTCCCATTTTGGCTGGATCTTGCCGACGGTCTTGTGAGTCATGACCATCGGCCTCCGGACTGCCAGAACAAGATCGCCCACTTGGAATGTTCTGATTTTAACCTTCTTGTTGAAGGCTCCAGAGATGCGTGCTTGGTATAATTCGATCCTTTGCTGAGCTAGGAGGTGCTTTTTATCTAAGGCCTCTAACTCTTGTAGTCGGCGTCGGTAGTTGTCATCCGTCGTCAATTGATAAGTGAGGGCAACGCGGAGTGAGGGTATTTGAGTCTCTAATAGGAGAACTACCTCACTCCCGTACACCAGGAAGAATGGTGTATTCCCAGTAGGTGTTTAGACTGTAGTACGGTACGCCCATAGGCATTCACCAAGCTTCTCGTTTCAGCCGTATTTATTGGGCGATACAAACTTTTTGAGAAGTTTGATGATTGTTTTATTGAATGCCTCTGCCAACCCATTTGCTGTCGGATTGTATGGTATCGAAGCAATATTCTGGATGCGATGCTTGTCACAGAATCGATAGAAGGCGTGGCTTGCAAACTGCGGACCATTATCGTGGATGATCCTTCGGGGCAGTCCAAAGCGATAGATGACGTGATGCTTAAGAAAGCTGATCACATTTGAAGTCTTTACTTCTGTAAGCGGGACGTCAGCGTGGGCAGCCACATACTTGGCCAATTTTGGTTCTTCTTCGACCACCCCCTGTATAAATGAAGACTAAGAGGACGACCTTGGAAGTTTGACCGTCAGAGGTTCAGCTGAGGGAGTAGAACGGGGAGTTGTTGGCAGACTAGCGACCCCCGGCCTGGTGCTCGATGTGGGGCGACGAGTGGCTGGTTCGCTAGCAGTGTCAGACCTTGCATCGGGGTGACAACCCTTCTTGGGAAGGTGTACCGTCAGTGGCTTGTCGGAGGGATTGAGCTTCTCCGTTTGGGGCTGACCGACTCTCGGCAGTCTGATTGTTAGTGGCCCCGTTATGGATCTTGGCACTTAGCCAGACCCTGGCAGCCGGATTATCATCTGCTCTTCTTGTGCCGAGAGGCTGATTGCGTCCTTACGCAGAATGGCGGTAAGGGGTGCCGACCTGCCTGGTTTACGAGCTTGGAGGTGGATCGTCAGAGGCTCTTCTGATCTTGTGGCTGTCTCGGTACTAGCTTGTACATCTCCTTCACCAAGATGCTTCTTCGATTTTTTGTACAGGCAGGAGTCTGAGTAGTAAGATTCGACCCCTTTGAAGGGATCGATATCAGCAAATTTCGTCCTCACGAAGCCATGTTTGTCGACATTTTTGAAGCACTGGTGCAGCGTGGAAGGCACAATCATATAATCGTGTATCCATGGGCACCCCAAGAGGATGTTGTAAGAAGTGTCTGCATCGATGACGTAGCAGGTGACTTCGGATTGAGGTCGCCAATTTGACACTTCAGACAAATTTTCCCAATAGGGTAGCTCCTGCCCGAATTGAAACTGCTGATGACGGTGCTTGTAGGCGTCAGGCGATGCATTGGGATGCGGAGATGATGTAGCAGACCCTTCGGGATGATGCTTATGGAAGAGCCAGGATCTATGTGCATCCGGTCCACCTTTACGTCGCCGATGTATCCCGTGTAGTATAGCGGGCGATCGTGTAGGTTGGTTTTGATGAGCATGTCCTGCGGAGTGAAGACGATGTTGGGCATTGCTCCCATGCAGGCACTGTCTTGGAGATCCACGGGTGAGTCCTCCCCGGTGAGGTTGGATTGAGCCAGATAGACATCGCCATTTTGGAGTGCTTCGCTTAATGCAATACGAACGTCCTTGGAGAGTCTTAGGAGTTCGTACAGTGACAACTTGGCCGATGTGTTAGCCAATTGTGCTAAGATGTCAAAGTTGTAGGGCCTCTCTAGCCCTTCGGCTGCCTCTTTTCGGAGGGATTTGTCGAAGCGAGTCTTCCTCGGCCTAGGCTTATCGGTCGTCGAAGGCTGAGCCGGTCCCGGAGCATCAGTTGTTGTGGGTTGATGATTTTCAGCTGGATTGTCAACCACAGGTTGGGATTGCGCTCCGGACCGCGTGACGACGGCTGTAGCTTCCTCGTTGTCTGCCGAGATTGTGTGGCAGGTCCTGACTTTTCCACTTTTTTTCTTGTTGGTGGAAGATGGCGTGGGCCGAGTCACTTCTGATACCAAGTCTGGATGGATAAACATGACCTCCCCTCGTGATGTGGTAAGGGGTACTAGACCAGCAGCCTGATCTCGGGGAGGTGGAAGATTGGTAATCTCCATTGTCGCTAGAGGGATAGGGACCACCCCGTCTTGAGTCTCCGTTGGAGGGAAGCTGTCGAATTGTACGGACACCATATTGGCCGCCACGGTTACTTCTTCGAAATCGATGGCCAGAGCGTTTGAGTCGATAAGGTTTTGTATGTACCGTTTCAGCTGGTAGCAATCGTGTGTAGCATGATGAACATAGCGATGATAATGGCAGTACTTTGGATTCTCCATCTCTGCCGACCACGGTTCCCGTCTTGGTGGAGGAAGCTGAATCCTATCCCCTTGTATGAGCATGTCCAAGATGGGCTTGACGTGACCGTCTTCGAAGGAGTAAGTGATTTGCGACCATTGTTTGTCTGCTGGCTTCGGCTCAGGTTTTTGTGCTGTATCGGCCACCATGGTCTGCTTTCCCTTGCTATCCCGATTGTTAGAGGGGCTACCCCCTTTATCGTTGTTGGGACGCTTGCCCTTGTTTTCTCCTTCCGAGATGTGCAATCCCAGTTGGCGAGCCTTCTTCAGTCATTCTTTGGCGCTTGTGGCGCTGATGATGAACGTCTTCCAATCTTTGAATTGACTTTTGCCCATCCAGAGACTGATCGTTGGAAGCAGTCTCTTTTGGCAAATTTCAATTAAAGAGAAATCTAGATTTCCGGAGGGCAGCTTCATGGCGGTTTGGCAGAACCGCTCAATATAGTTCCTTGTCAACTCCTTCTCCCCTTGGACGATGTCCATGAGAGTGGACATGGTGACGTCCTGCCCTACTTCATAGAATCTCTCCAAGAACAGGCGCTTGAAGCCGGCGAAGGAGTGGATGCAGTCGTCCGACAGATTACGATACCAGTCGAAAGCGACTCCTTCCAATGCCCCAATGAATAATCGCGTGAGGATAGCATCATCATGGGGCAGATGGTCGGTGGTGACCTCGAAGTAAGTGATGTACCGACTTGCTGAGGTCTTGCCATCATATGGGTTCATATTGAACGGCTTATATTTTGGTGGGAATAGAACATCCCTCCATTCGGCAGGGTATGGTTGTCGCATTCTGAGGTCTTGAGCATTTTCTCGAGCATGGAACATGGCTCAGAGCTCCTGGACCTCTCTTCTTACTTCTCGGGCCTCATCTGTTGCGGTAGGGACTGTTATTTCGGGAGGATTATTGCCCGGGTTTGGTGCTGCTGATTTCGATTCCGCATTGACCGCGGGACCCGGGCTTGTTTGGCCAGGCGTTCCTCCTTACAGAGTTGGAAGAGCGGCTTTGATTTCATCTACAGACTTGACCAAGGCCTGCAGTATAGCCTCCAAAGTATCGATGCGTTGGTGATCGCTGGAACCACCTTGGTTGTTGTCCGTCATGAACACCGTCCTTACATGAGGAGTGATGGAAGAAACGGTGGAGGATGTGCCCTCCGAGTCGTACCCATACACCGAGAAGTCATCAGGGTAGGTGGGAATGTTCTCTTCGGGCTCGGACTCGGAGGGAACGGTATCCCCAGCCTCTGAGCTTGCTTCGTCTTGAGAGCCATGGATGTCCTCGGGGACATCAGCGCCTGTTGTACCTGATGGGAGAGTTGTTTGTCCGAGCTCGGCTCCTTGAAACATCGAATTGTTGTGGATGGTCGGAGGAGTGCTACCTCCAGTTTCTACGACCCCCAGCGATGTAGATGATGAGTTTTCCATTGAAGCAGATTTTGTCTTTGAACGGGTGTGTTAGAATACTCCGGTGAAGGACAACCATTTAGACGACAGTTTCTTAGATGTAGTGGTTGATATCTTGGGGCTGGAGATGCTTGTCTTCTTTCCTCTCCCTCGGCGGGGACTTTCTGAGCAAAATTGTAGGAGACAACAGGGGGTGCCTCGTCTTCTGAGCTCGGATGTTGTAGTCTTTGGAAGACGGACGGCCGGTCTTCTATTGCTGTCGTGTTGTTGCAACAGCAGTTGACGATGATTTGGGTGCAATGATGTCCAAGTGAGGACTCTTTGCACGCCGAGGCTCCTTCTCTTTCCTTGTTCTTGTGGAGGATCACCTCACGCAGGTCAGAGGAACCACTTTGTCCGTTCGCTGCCGGGGGCTGGACTCGAGCGGTTCTATACAACTTCCCATCAGAGGCCCGTGTGATAGTCAATGGAATGCCCCGATAGTCAGATGTTGGGACAGCTGACTGGGCTTGATGAGCCCGTACTGCCCTAGACTTCCTCCTTTTAGCACTTGCGGGTGCGGAATAGGAGGAGTCCAAGTTGAATACCATAGAGTCTGGATTATCATCCAGAGAACCATCACGGTCAGGACCGCATGAGAGACGGTCGAAGACTGATCGGAAGAAGCGTAGAACGGACGCTATACGGCTAGAATTGGGTACCGTACAGGCTGTCTGCATGCGGTTGGCTTCTGCCGTCGAATGAGTTGTTTTTATGCGGCTAGGAGTCACGACCGTGCAGGCTGGCCGCATGCGGTTGGCAATTGTGGCCACATGGGTTTTCTGCAAGCGATTGACTTTCTTAGCCGCATGAGTTTCATCTATGTAGTTGGCAGCTGTAGTCGCATAAGCTATGCGGCTGACAGATGTGGCCGCATGAGTTTTCTTTGTGCGGCTGGCGGATGTAGCCGCATGAGCTTTCTCCCTGCGGCTAATACCCTCATACGGCTCGAATCGCATAGAGTTCCTCTTTGCCCCTGTATGTCCAGCATTATAGTATTTTCTTCTGCCGGACTTGGGGACAGCAGAGTCGTCTATGATCTGAAGTGGGGCCGCGGGAGAGTCTTCTCCGCCGTCTTGAGCAACAGAGGGTATTTCTGCAAGAGCTTCAGTAGAAACTAAGGATTGGGGTCTCCACTCCCTGCGGGCCTTCTTTGTGCGGGCTCGCTTCTGGACCGGGCCAGCGCTCTTGTCGGAGAGCATTTCTTCGAACGCCTGTTAGTCGAACCGGGCGACCATCTTCTGTTGCGTGGAGCTAAGCTTAGCTGCATCCGATTGCGTCACCAACTCCTCAGCCGTGGAGAAGTTTGTCCCCAGCAGAATCGCCATCATGTTTGCCATAAAATATAAAAGAACAGAACAATTATCGGAGGACCGGACTTTTACTTCACGTTACAAACTCGCTTGTACAAAGAAAGCCTAGGGACGAAAACCTAGGTATAGCAGTCTAAGTACAATTGTTTATTTTAGATTCTAGGTGGTGACGATAGAGGCTCGGGAAGGCGACGACAGCCCTGTCATACTCCTTGGATGATCGGTATGCAGCCTTGGCTCCTGTGAAGAGATGGTTAGCGTTGATGAAGAAATGCTCTTCTTGCTCTCCCTCTATTACTCTTCTGGCTTCTCTCTCTGTGTATTTTTTTTTCTGATTATTGGGGGAGTCTCTCTGTATATCTTTCTCTGATAGTGTATATCCCCTTTTTTTTGCAAGAGAATGGCACCCTGCTATTTATAATAGTGGGGAGCCTCATTAGGGTTTGCAATGATTGCCCATTCTCAAAGTGGCGGCGGCCTAGTAAATGATCAATCTGGACCATTAGTCTTGAGCGTGAAGGATCTGGGCCATTAATGAGGATTATGCCAAATCATGTCAGTCATTAATATTGATTACAATAAATCCCCATCATGATGATTTGCTGATATCCGCAAATCTAAATGAATCAATTTAATTCATTCTCTTGCCACGTGTCCCAAATCATTAGGATCTGACCCAAAATTTGATTATCTTTAGGACACGTGTCCTGTCATCATTGTTGAGCCGCATAAGGAGCATTCATATTTGGTCCGCATAAAGGTCGTCATGACCGAGCCGCATGAAAGATTTCATGACCGAGCCGCATGAATAGTCTCTATACTCGAACCGCATGAAGGTTGTCATGACCAAGCCGCATGAATATGTTCATGACCAAGCCGCATGGGGGTCTTTATAGCTGAGCTGTATGAGAGTCTTCATGGCCAGGCCGCATGGATTTCTTTCATGGCCGAGCCGCATGGGGGACCTTCATGATTGAACCGCATAGGTTTCTCTGTACTGGCCGCATGAACTCGTCTAGTCTGGCCGTATAGACTTGCCTCGAAGCTTGGTGGACAGTGCCACGTCTGCGAAGATTTTCTCCAGTTCCCTAGGAAGATAGTGCTCTTGTGTCAGTCATCATGATTACTTTATGTCAGGGTTGTCATCTGTCAGGTCTGTAAGCCGTCAGAGCATTAAATGCATCCAGTACGTTGGGCACAGCTACTTTGAAGGCCACGGGGCCTCTCTCTGTGGGCCGCATGGAGTTTACTCGAGTTGCCTATGTGTTTGAGTCGCATGTCCATGTTGGTGACTTTTGAGCCGCATGATACTCTTGAGCCGCATGAAGCTCGTCTGATTTTGAGCCGCATGAAGCTTCCTGGGTTCTGTACCGTATGACGAATATCTCATGACCGAGCCGCATGAAGGACGTCTCATGACCGAGCCGCATGAGGAATGTCTCATGACCGAGCCGCATGAAGGATGTCTCATGACCGAGCCGCATGAGGAATGTCTCATGACCGAGCCGCATGAAGGACGTCTCATGACTCGCATGAGGAATGTCTCGATCAGCCCGTGCACTCGCTTTGTGGGCTCGGGTATCCCAAACACACGAGTGCGTAGGTATCATGTTTGCTCCCTGATGTGGGGCTAATAGAAACACTTGCCCTTGATCTTTGTTGGGAGACTCTTGAGAACCACTCTGTCCGTTTGCCGCCGGGGGCTGGACACTGGCGGCCCTGTACAACTTTCTATCAGAGGCCCGCTTAGTGGGATGCTCTTGATGGTCAGAGGTTGGGACAGCTGACTGAGCCCGATGAGCCCGCGCTGCCCTAGACTTCTTCTACTTAGCACCCGAAGGTGCGTAATAGGAAGAGTCCAAGTTTGGAAGAAGGAAAGAGAAGTTGGTGCCCTTTTCAAAGGAGGTAAGGGGGCTCTATTTATAGAATGGAGTGAGCCCTTTCTTCTTCTCCTTTCCGATGTGGGACTAAAAGCAATATTTTCCATGCTTCTACACGCATGGGTCATTTTCTTTAATATTTTCCATGCTTCTACAAGACCCCCTTCAAAGTTTTCAACTTGCAAAATTGAAATACTTTGAATAAGAAGCATGGTTGTGTTCTTCTAGCGCATATAAAGTCCCGACCGCATGGATGGTTCAGCCGTATAGATGGTTCAGCCACAGGAGTGTCTCATCCGCATAGCTCTTTGCCACATCATTATTGCCACGTATGGCAATCTTTTGCATTTAAATGTTGTTGATTTGCTGTCAGTTTTAAAGGCCACTTTTTGGTACGGGATCCTAGGAGTTTGGCCTTCATTTTCGGCGGCTCACCTCGATAACTGAAGGGTCGGTGTACGAGAATCGAAATGCCTCATTTTTTGTTTATAAATGTGGATGAGTTTGGCCGGAGGGACTTCTTTACCTTCTCCTTCGTTCACTCTTTTTGCTGTCTCCTCTTTCTTATCTTCTTTTTTCGACCGTCGAAGCAAATGGCTCCTAAGTCTTCCAAAGTCGTCTCCGCCGCCGCGAAGGGCAAGAAGGTGACGTCTTCGTCGGCCGTCGAGCCCGAAGTGCCCGAAGTGCCCTCTGATGTTCGTCATGCTTTCAATGGTAAGGGTTGCATTTGAATCTTGAGAACCCATGGCTCTGTTGCATATTTATGCACAAGCCTCCACCCCAGTTGATGGTAGAGCCGTATATGCTGTATGGGCCGTATGACCTTCTCATATCCGAGCCGCATAGAAAATACCCCCTGTTTGAACCGCATGAGAAGGATTTGAGTCTCTAGATAAAAACCGCATAAAGTCTCCTCTGAACGGAGCCGCATATGTTTCTAGCAGGCTGAACCGCATGGCATTTTGTGCCGCATGAGCTCTTCTGTTAGAACCGCGTGTATTCAACTGATCAGCATAAGCTATAGAGCTAGTGTCATATGGAACTCCCGTCTAATTTGGGCCGCATGGGACTGTGTTGACCCGAACCGCATAGGCTTCCTCGAAACCGCATCTCCTGAGGCCCAATTGGAATGGAGCCGCATAAGGCTTTGTTGACCCGAGCCACATAGGCTCGTGGGAACTTCTTTATTCAGTGATTTTTTTGCTTTAACCATCTTTTAATCCTGTTTCTCTTTGTCCTTTTTTTTAGTGAACCTCCCAACCAACCCTGCAGGAGAGCTTCTTATGGGTTCAGCTCAGTTCGTCGTGGGCGTACGGCTTGATGACTTAATCCGTCGTATAGTGGATTAGCTTTCCGCTAATGAACCTAGGGAGAGAATGGCTGCCATTAATAACCAACCTTTCCACTTTCTTTGTTCCATGATGAATTCGGAGAAGCTGGATGGAGAATATCTGAAACCGGCTTTTCTCTTTGGGGACGCCTTTTCCATAAAGAACTCCCGATTGCTGGATGTTTTGGAGCACTGGGATTTTTCTGTAGACGGAGTAGAGATCCATATCCTCGAGATGGAGCGGCACTATCCTCTCTCCTGGTTTAACATGGTACCGTTGGGCAGGACAATGGTGGGCTCCCTAACTCCTATCCAACAGGGAATGTTTGTGAGCAACATCCACTACAACAGGTGCACGGGTTTAGTATGTGCGGGCAAGGAATCAGTGAGTCAGACTGTGATGGGGCTACTCCCTGGCACTTTTGTAAACATGACTGGCCCTAATTTTACTTTCACTCTAGCTGATACCTTTCTGAATCAGCTCGCTCGCAAGGGGTCTTATCCCGTGGGCAGGTTGTCGCTGCTGAACTGGATCAACCCCATTCCCACATGGGCTAATCTTACCTCATGGATCTTGAGGAAGAATGGGGAATACCTTCGGGAAATTGACCTCTACTACGCCGTCAGGGGTACCTGCTACGGGTTGCCCATTAACAAGCCTTTGTTTATGGCTCTTTTGGAGCTGTATAATCGGCGTACAGGGACTTTCTTTGCCCCCGGAGGAGAGCTGGGGCTTGCTCTCCATGAGATGCACGCTGTTTCTAGATTGCCATGGGGAGGTGAAGCTTTTGAAGCATATACACCGACGAACGAAGAATTCGAAGACCTAGATCGACGATTTCCTGGTTTCGTCACCGTATACCAAGAACTGTTGTGCCATCATAGCGCCTGCCACCAGATGGCTATCAAGAAAGAAAATAGCTCAGAAGGGAGTGCCCCTCACACTACGGCCTGGGTTTTGTATCTTTTCAAGTTGCGTCCCTCCGGCCAAGTTTCGTCTCGAAGTCCTCGAACCTCGGAGGAGGTGAAGGACATGATGTTGAAGGTCAAAAGGTCGAGGTCTACCCGTGACCGGTTTGGAAGTCACACTGACTCCCTCAGTTACTTCCACTATGGTACCCAGGAGATATCCGATAAAGCGATCTTAGCTGGGTTCTTGATGGTGTGGCTACGCAATTGCGTAGTCTCGGGCGGCACGGGTTCTATGGAAAGGATCAGCCGCCATTTCATTCTTCCTGCAGTAAAATTGGTCTTCAAGGTAAGACTGGCGCTCCTTCCGGCCATGGTGTATAGCATACACTACGGCCTTCGCACCTTTTCATCTAAAGTTATTGCTCGTGATGTGACGATGGACTTTGAACGGATAGAACTACCATACCACTACCTCATGGGGTGGTTATTGATACACTATCGGTCATTGATGAGGTTAGGAACTAATGTAAATGTTACCGATGATGACGCCTTCCTTTTCCGTTACCGTCAACAGCCTTGGGAGCACGATACCATGCCGGCCTGCCGAAGGGCGTTGGCGAGAGTTGATGGGCCCGAATTCTTCGTATCTTTCCCTGAATTTACCCCTAGAGAAGTGAGGAGGGTACACATTGACGGCGTTGATCCTCCCCAACTTTTATCTGAGAAAATGCTTCTTTGGTTACGCAACATCCGCCCCGCGCACCTGGTGTATCGTTACCGGAATAAAGTATACCTGGAGCCTTATCTGCCTAGTAGATTTTCCGGTCAATTTGGGTATAGTCAATTGTTCCTGGATCGTCCTAGCGCTTGCTTGAGCTTTGAGGGCAGTGTACTCGATGGCGTCCGGGCTTGGCATTATTATAATGCGGCCCATACTCGGGCCAGCTTCTCAGTCCCCGATGCCAAGATGGCAGGGGATATCTTGTATATAACGGCCCTTTATCATGTTGCAGCGAACAAGCCTCCTGTCGATTTTAATATAAATACTAGCTTCATCGCTGGCACCGGTTTGGCTGAGAAGCCTGAGGGATCCAAGAAGAGAAAGAGGGGGGCGAACAGGGTTCCTGCGCCGGACTCAGAGTCCACTAGGGCGGATGAGGAGGATGACGAACAAGATGCCGATGACTCATCGCATTCTTCGGACGAGGAAGTTGGGAATCAACCCCCTGTCATGCCGGATGAAAGGGCTGCGGGTCAACCGTCTACTTGGTCTGACGAGGGGGTGGAGGATCAACCATCTGCGGTACCTGGCCCTTCGCATAAACGAAGCAGGCGCGTGACTACCGCTGATGACCGAACCTATTCCACGAAGCACGCTGCGATAAGACGTCGCAGGCTGTTTGTTGATGATGTAGACGTTGTTCCTGAGGTAATTTGGGCTTCAGCTGTTTGCTTTCTTCTTCTTCCATGTTATGGCCTAATCATTTGTCTCTTTTGCTCTTTATAGGCGTAGGATGAGCTCGCTCCTCAGGACCCGATTACCGAGGCTGACCCGGTCCTGTCTTATTTAGTCAGTGATGTGTGCATCGCTATTATTGCTGCTGGGGTGCTTCCGGTTGCGGTCGAGGATTCCCACCTTGCTGGGACCTCAACCCAGGGGGATGGGGGCTTTACCGCGCTCGTCCCTGAGACATCCGAACCCCAATATGATGACTTTGTGGGTGGGGAAACTACGCCGGCTGTGAACGAGCCGTCGCCCCCACGCTCTTCCCCTGGTAATACAAATCAAACCATAGCTTGTGAATAAGCCTATGTATTCCGTCATCTTATCTTTCAGATTATGTCGACTAATGGTTGCTTTGGATGTTCAGATCCCAACCATTCATTGCCAGTGATAGATATTTTTGGATCGAACCCTACCGGAGAGGGCCTGACAGAACCTCCCTGTATCGAGGGACCTTTGTCTGGGTCGAGCTCGAGGTCCCAGGTAGCAGTGCAGCTGGGACAAGGGACGATGCTCCCTGTGTCCTCCTCTGCGAATGTAGTTTCGAGGGTCAACCTTTCCTCCCTGTCGAGCATCCAGGCTCTTCGGGCGGCGGAAGAGGAGTTAGCCGCCATTCAAGCATCTTTCCGTACGGAATTTGCTTCCTTGGTGTCGGGTACAGTAACTTCTGAAGCTGCTCCTTCGGTACCGTCTGCCACTCTCCCTCTGATGCCGTCCTCTACAGAGGTCTTGGATGACGCGTTACAGGACGTGGTTGCCAGTTTCCATCGCCACCTGAAGAGGGGGATCGAGGCAGCGGTGGAAAGGGGGACTCCCTTTACTCTGGCCCGTCGATGTGCCGGCGGCCAGATTAATATCCTTAAGACACTCCCTGGCGGAGGGGAACTGGCTGCGCTTCTGGAGCCTAAGCTACTAGAAACTGATCGTCTTGTGGCCCAGTTTCGCTTGTTGCAGCAGACTGATTTACCCGCGGTCATAAATCAAGAGCGCAACTTCCTCATTACCGCGGTGGAGAAGGTGATAGCTGCCCGGGAATCGCTCAAGCCGGCTATATTGAAGGACCGCCAGGATTTAACCCGGTTGTACGATCAGTGGAGCCGTCGGGCTGACGATTGTGCGGCTCGTTAAGCGACTGCCTCTCGCGGGGTAACCGACACCCGGGAACAAATCTTCGAACTCCAGAGAAAGCTGGCCTTCTTGGAGTCCGAGCTGGAAGCTGCTTGTACTGAAAAAGGAATTGCCATCCAGGAAGCTGACAAGCTTAGCAGGGCCTCTGCCAATCTAGAACTTGCCCTAAAGAAGATAGAAACCAACTGGCAGGCCTATATGTATCTGAATGATGTGGAGCAACTATCCCAAGAGGCCGAGCGCCGAGCTAAACAGAGGCTTGAGCGGAGGACTGTCTTGGTGAGAGACCGGCTCATGGAATTGTGCAATGCCGAAATATAGTCGGCTTTTCTTTCTTTTGTTTTCCTTTCTCTTTTTTTCTTTTGAACGGGACATGGTCCCAAACATGTAGTGCTTTTTTTTTCTTCCTTCAAATAAAGAGTGCTTTTAATTCTACCCTTCATTTGTATCGCTTGCTGCGCCTGTGACGTTGCGGTGATGTTCCCCCCGTATAGGGGATATATTTGTGAACCTGTTACCCATGGCATACCTTGGTTTTAGGTACAGATAACAAGTTTTGGTCAGGATACCCGAAGCAGCCATTGCAAAGTGGTCATGGGTGCTCTTGGTATTGGAAAAAGGAATGCCGTAGAGCAGCTGGGCTCCTGGGGCATGATGAGATGGTAGGTTTATGCTAAAAAACTTAGCTGAGGATATTTGTGGGCCTATTATCCTTGGCGTACCCTGGTTTAGGATACGGATAATAAGATGAAGGGGAACCGACATACTTGCTCAGAGGTAATGAGGACATGGCAAGTAGGAAAGTTTTTTTTAAACGTAGAGTCTTCCTACTCAGAGGTAATGAGGACATGGCAGGAGTGAACTCGACGAAGGATATTGGTGGTCAACAGAGGACACTTGTGGTCAACAGAGGACATTTGTGGTCAACAGAGGACATTTGTGGTCAATAGAGGACATTTGTGGTCAACAGAAGAAATTTGTGGTCAACAGAGGACACTTGTGGTCAACAGAGGACATTTGTGGTCAACAGAGGACATTTGTGGACCTATTACCCTTGGCATACTCCGGTTGTGGGTACAGATAATAGGTCAAAAGGGGATCATCATACTTACTCAGAGGTAATGAGGACATGGCAAGTATGAAGGCTTCTTCGACGGAGCCTTCCCATTCAGAGGTAATCAGGACTTGAAAGGAGTGGGCTCAATGAAGGAGGGCATATAGAACGACTCAGAGGTAATGAGGACATGGAAGTTCTATGTAAGGGGTGATTTGTTTTTGGCGGAAATAGAACGACTCAGAGGTAATGAGGACATGGCCGTTTTGAAAATTTGTGGATTGATTACCCTTTTTGTGTACTGAAAGTGCGGGTATTGGATCATGGGGAAGGATCTCCTCCAGGAAGGAAGTTCAGAGGTATGGTCATACATAACTTTCTATCTGAAAGAGTGACCGGGATGTGAGTTCAGAGGCACCAGCGGGTACATGACTCGAGAATCTGGAGAATGGTGAGCGTGAGTTCAGCGGTACCAGCGGGTACATGACTCGAAAATCTAAAAAACTATGAGGGTGAGTTCAGTGGTACCAGCGGGTACGTGACTCAATAATCTGGAGAATATTGTTAAGACATAATATTTTTTCAGGAACTTGCCGTTGACGGGCAACATGAGCAAGTCTCCGTTTTGCTTAGCGAGGCGGTAAGCACCGTTGGAGAACACGGCCTCGATAACAAATGGACCTTCCCATTTTGGCTGGAACTTGCCGGCGGTCTTGTGAGTCATGACCATTGGCCTCCGGACTGCCAGAACAAGATCGTCCACTTAGAATGTTCTGATTTTGACCTTCTTGTTGAAGGCTCCTAAGATGCGTGCTTGGTATAGCTCGATCCTTTGCTGAGCTAGGAGGCGCTTTTCATCTAAGGCCTCCAACTCTTATAGTCGACGTCGGTAGTTGTCATCCGTCGTCAATTGATAAGTGAGGGCGACGCGGAGTGAGGGTATTTGAGTCTCTAATGGAAGAACTGCCTCACTCCCGTATACTAGAGAGAATGGTGTGTTCCCGGTAGCTGTTCGGACTGTAGTCCGGTACGCCCATAAACACTCGTCGAGCTTCTCGTTCCAGTCACGTTTGTTGAAGGAGACAAACTTCTTGAGGAGTTTGATGATTGTTTTGTTGAATGCCTCTGCCAATCCGTTCGCCGCCGGGTTGTACGGTGTCGAAGCGACATTCTGAATACGGTACTTATCGCAAAACCGATAGAAAGCGTGGCTTGCAAACTACAGACCATTATCATGGATGATCCTTCGGGGCAGTCCAAAGCGGTAGATGACGTGATGCTTAAGGAAGCTGATCACGTTTGAAGTCTTGACTTCTACGAGTGGGACAGCTTCCGCCCATTTGGAGAAGTAATCAGTGATCGCAAGTATGAAGCGATGTCCTCGGGAGGAAGGTGGGGTGATTGGACTAATGATATCCATTTCCCATGCTTCGAATGGCCAGGACGCCACTGTCGGATGTAGAAATTCAGATGGTTGGTGAATGAAGTCTGCGTAGACTTGGCAGGCTTTGCATTTTCTAGCATAATCTATCGCATCTGCCACCAACGTAGGCCAATAGTAGCCCATTCGTCGAAGACGGTCTTACAATTTAGGACCGGGCTAGTGGGCCCTGCAGACACCGTCATGAGCTTTTCGTACGGCTTCTTTGGCTTCTGTGTTTGACAGACACCGAAGCAGTAATCCGTCGTAGGAGCGGCGATACAGAATTTTTGTCTCTGTATCGTAGAAGAATCTGAGAGAACGCCGTCTAATGGAAGTGGCTTCCTTTGGGTTCTCGGGCAGGATGTCATAGACGACGAAGTCGATGAATGGTTTTCTCCAATCAGGGGCATCATCGATCGTCTGAGCGGAATAACTCGCCATGAATTGCACATTATTCTTGGGACAGACCAGTTCGTGGCCTATCACATCCACTTATTGGCGATCATAATTCGGAACTGCTAAGGAAGCGGAAGACCAGCTAGGGCATCAGCTTCGATATTTTGAAGTCTGGGGACATGTTCGATGAAGAACCCCTCGAACGACGAGATGATGTCAATCGCTATTTGGTGATAAGGGATCATGTCTTCGTGGCAGACCTCATATGAGCCCCGGATCTGATTGACGATTAGTTGGGAATCGTCGTATGCTTCAAGGTATTCTACCCCCAGCTCTCTTGCGAGTTGGAGGCCAATGACCAGAGCGTTGTACTCGGCCACATTGTTAGAGCAGGGCTCTGTGAGGGAATAAGCGCGGTTAATCACCAATCCGGAAGGGGAGACCAGCACTATCCCGACTCCGACGACTATATTGCCTTTAGGTTCGGCCCTCGAAGCACCATCGAAGAACATTCGCCATATATCATCGTGACAGGTTGCATGCGAGTCGGCGACCTCATCTGGGATCTCTTCATATATTCTGGAGGACTCCGAGCCTGGGTGGGCTGCTAAGAAGTCAGCCAGGGCTTGACCTTTGACTGCCTTTTGTGGGACGAAGATCATATGATAAGGGGACAGCAATATTGCCTATGTAGCGAGGCGAGAGCTGAGTGCCCCTGGTTTAGTCATGAGGACCCAGAGAGGGTTGACTCGTGAGATCACATGTATCGTTTGTCCGGTGACATAGTGTCACATTTTATGAATGGCGAACACCAGGGCAAGGCATTCCTTCTCCACAGCGGTGTATCGATGTTCTGGCCCAATCATCATTCGGCTGAGGTAATATATAGCTTGCTCATGGCCTGCGTCGTTGTTTTGTGCGAGCAGAGCCTCGAGGGAGTGTTCCATTGCTCGTACATAGAGCAGAAATGGTTTTCCAGAAACCGGGGCCACCAGGACTGGAGGGTTCGACAAATATTCTTTGATGCTGTAAAGGCGCGCTGGCATTCTTCATCCCATACGAATGAGACGCCTTTCTTCATGAGATGGGTGAATGGTCGACATCGCCCGAAAAGGTTGGAAATGAACCTCCTGATGTAAGCTAGCCTCCCTTGAAGGCCTCTGAGTTCGCGAAGATTTCTCGGGCTATCCATCTCCATGATTGCTTTCGTCTTCTCAGGGTCTACATGGATACCCTATGCAGTGATGATGAAGCCCAAGAACTTCCCGCTGGATATGCCCAGAAAGGACTTCGTAGGGTTCATTTTTAAATTGTGCGCTCGTATTAGGTCGAATACCGTCCTTAGATCCTGCAGATGGTCTCCCTTGCAGTGACTCTTAACGGCTATATCGTCAACATAACACTCCACTATCTTGCGTAAGTGGTCTCTGAAGATGATGCTCATGGCTCTTTGATAGGTGGCGCCGGCATTCTTCAAACCAAAAGGCATGACTGTGTAGCAGTACGTGCCAATTGGTGTTCGAAATGATGTATGCTTTTCGTCATCAGGAGACATTTTGATTTGGTTGTACCCCGAGAAGCCATCCATGAACGACATACGTTCGAAGCCGCAGGTATTGTCGATCATGATGTCTGCGATAGGAAGGGGGAATTCATCTTTGTGGCACGTCTCGTTCAGATTGCGGAAGTCGATGCAGATTCGAATCTTCCCATTCTTCTTGAGGATGGGTACTATATTGGCGACCCAATCGGGATGTGCTCCTCACGAATGAAGCCGCTGGCTATCAGTTTGTTGACTTCGGCTTCGATCGCGTCCATGATGCCTGGGCGGAAGCGTCGCTGTTGTTGCTTGACTGGCTTCGTATCTGGCCGAATGTTGAGTTTGTGAAGGGCAATGGTGGGATTTAACCCTGGCATGTCTTTATAGCTCCAGGCGAACACATCAATGTATTCTCTGACAAGTTCTAGCAGCGACTCCCGCTCTTCGTCTGCTAGGCTTTTACTGACGAAAATTGGTTTTGGAGAAGATTCGTTGTCGAGGTCAACCTGTATGACTTCATCTTCAGTAGGAGGTTCTCTCAGTTCGAACCATTTTTTCCATTGTGCATCCAATTGTTGGGCACACGGCTCTAGCTCGAGGATCTCAGAGATGTCTTCCTCTTCTTCGTAAGCGTCTGCGAATGCCATGTTGACTGACAAGACTTGTCTGAACACGTCTTCGATGCTGGTATCCGAGTCAGAAGTTGGTGACCCGGTTGAATGTGACTGCCAGTCGCATTCTTCATCTGAACTCTCAGGGGTCGTAGTAGGCGTTACATACCCTAACCTGCATCGAGTTTTGCGATAGTAGTCTCGTGATTTGCCCGCCGGGACTGGCGGCTTCAAAGGTAATCGTCGCCCAGTGCCGTAGTTCAAACCTGGCATCGTCTCCAGATCATACCCCTGTTTCTGTATAAGATATTTGGATTGGGGCTATAAAGATACAGAGGCAGTCTTCCGGCATCTGACCCGAGGTCGGCTTCCTCTATGGTGAAGGGATACGGGTCGTCCTTCCGGCCGAAGATGATTGGATGGTCCCCTCCCTCGATTATTCGGTAAGCATCTTCTACTGGAGTAAGCTGGATCGCAGTGTACACATTTGCCACCTGCGTGTGTAGGTGAGTGCCTATACCGTGTTCCATAGCATACATTGTACATAGCTTATTGAGCTCGGTGTAGTTCAAAGATAACCCTTTGTTGATGAAGTAAGGTATCTTTTCTAGGGGGATTACATCATCAGCGGAGGGAACGTCAGTGTGGGCAGTTAGATACTTGGCTAGCTCCGGTTCCTCTTCGGTTATCCCCTGTATAAATGAAGACTGAGAGGACGCCCTGGGCAGCTTGATTGTCAGAGGTTCAGCTGATGGAGCAGAGCGTGGAGTTGTTGGCAGACTAGCGACCCCCAGTTTGGCATTTGATGTGGAGCGAGGAGTGGCTGGTTTGCTAGAAGTGTCAGACCTTGCATCGGGGTAACGACCCTTCTTGGGAAGGCGTATCGTCAGTGGCCTGTCGGAGGGATTGAGCTTCTCCGTTTGGGGTTGACCGACTCTCGGCAGTCTGATTGTCAGTGGCCCCGTTGTGGGTCTCGGAACTTGGTCGGACCTTGGCAGCCGGATTATCATCTGCTCCTCCTGTGCCGAGAGGCTGATCGCGTCCTTTCGCAGAGTGGCAGTAAGGGGTACGGACCTGCCCGGTTTGTGAGCTTGGAGGTGGATCGTCAGAGGTTTTTCTGACCCTATGGCTGTCTCGGTACTGGCTTGTACATCTCCTTCACCAAGGTACTTTTTCGACTTTTTGTACAGGCAAGAGTCTGAGTAGTAAGATTCCACCCCTTTGAAGGGATCGATATCAGCAAATTTTGTCCTCACGAAGTCGTATTTGTCGACATATTTGAAGCACTGGTGCAGCGTAGAAGGCATGATCATATAATCGTGTATCCATGGGCGTCCCAAGAGGATGTTGTAAGAAGTATCTACATCTATGACGTAGCAGGTGATTTCGGATTGGAGATCGCCAATCTGACACTTCAGACGAATCTTCCCGATTGGGTAGCTCCTGCCGAATTGAAACCGCTGATGGCGGTGCTAGTGGGTGTCAGGCGATGCATGGGGATGCGGAGATGATGTAGCAGACCCTTCGGGATGATGCTTATGGAAGAGCCAGGATCAATGTGCATCCGATCCACCTTTACGTCGCCGATGTATCCAGTATAGTATAGTGGGCGATCGTGCAGATTAGTTTTGATGAGCATATCTTGCGGGGTAAAGACGATGTTTGGCATTGTGCCAGTGCAGGCACTATCCTGGAGATCCACAGGTGAGTCCTCCCCGGTGAGGTTGGATTGAGCCAGATAGGCATCGACATTTTGGAGTGCTTCGCTCAATGCAATACGAACGTCCTTAGAGAGCCTTAGGAGTTCGTACAGTGACAACTTGGCCGGTGTGTTAGCCAATTGCGCTAAGATGTCAAAGTTGTTGGGCCTCTCTAGCCCTTGGGCTGCCTCTTTTCGGAGGGATTTGTCGAAGCGAGTCTCCCTCGGCCTAGGCTTATCGGTCGTCGAAGGCTGAGCCGGTCCTGGAGCATCAGTTGTAGTGGGTTGATGATTTTCAGCTGGATTGTCAACCATAGGTTGGGATTGCGCTTCAGACCGCGTGACGACGGCTGTAGCTTCCTCGATGTCTGCCGAGATTGTGTGGCAGGTCCTGACTTTTTCACTTTTCTTCTTGTAGGTGGAAGATGGTGTGGGTCGAGTCACTTCTGACACCAAGTCTGGATGGATCCACATGACCACCCCTCGTGATGTGGTGAGGGGTACTAGACCAGCAACCTGATCTCGGGGAGGTGGAAGATTGGTGATCTGTATTGTCGCCAGAGGGATGGGAACCACCCCGTCTTGAGTTTTCGTCGGAGGGAAGCTGTCGAATTGTACGGACACCATATTGGCTGCTACGGTTACCTCTTTGAAATCGATAGCCAAAGCGTTCGAATCGATGAGGTTTTGGATGTACCGTTTCAGCTGGTAGCAATCGTGTGTAGCATGATGGACATAGCGATGATAATAGCAGTACTTCGGATTCTCCATCCCTGCCGGCCGCGGTTCCCGTCTTGGTGGAGGAAGCTGAATTCTGCCCCCTTGTATGAGCATATCCAAGATGGGCTTGACGTGACCGTCTTCGAAGGAGTAAGTAATTTGCGGCCATTGTTTGTCTGCTGGCTTTGGCTCAAGTTTTTGTGCTGTATCGGCCACCATAGCCTGCTTTCCTTTGCTATCCCGATTGTTGGAGGGGCTACCCCCATTATCGTTGTTGGGACGCTTGCCCTTGTTTTCTCCTTCCGAGATGTGCAATTCCAGTTGGCAAGCCTTCTTCAGTCGTTCTTCGACGCTTGTGGCGCTGATGATGAACGTCTTCCAATCCTTAAATTGACTTTCGCCCATCCAGAGACTGATCGTTGGAAGCAGTCTCTTTTGGCAAATTTCAATTAAGGAGGAATCCAAATTTCCGGAGGGTAGCTTCATGGCGGTTTGGCGGAACCGCTCAATGTAGTTCCTTGTCAGCTCCTTCTCCCCTTGGACGACGTCCATGAGGGTGGACATGGTGACGTCCTGCCCTACTTCGTAGAATCTCTCCAAGAACAGGCGCTTGACGCCGGCGAAGGAGTGGATGCAGTTGTCCGGCAGATTGCGATACCAGTCGAAAGCGACTCCTTCCAATGCTCCGACGAATAATCGGGTGAGAATAGCATCGTCATGGGGCAGATGGTCTGTGGTGACCTCGAAGTAAGTGATGTACCGACTCGTTAAGGTCTTGCCATCATAGGGATTGATGTTGAACGGCTTATATCTTGGTAGGAAGGGAACATCCCTCCATGTAGCCGGGTATGGTTGTCGTATTCTGAGGTCTTGAGAGTTTTCTCGGACGTGAAACAGGACTCGGAGTTCCTGGACCTCTCTTCTTGCTTCCCTGGCATCATCTGCAGCGGTGGGAGCCATTATTTCGGGAGGATTGTTGCACGGGTTTGGTGCCGCTGAGTTTGAGTCCGTACTGACCGTGGGACCCGTACTTGTTTGGCCAGGTGTTCCTCCTTGCAGAGTTGGAAGAGCGGAATTGATTTCATCTACAGACTTGACCAAGGCCTGTAGTATGGCCTCCAGAGTGTCGATGCGCTAGCGATCACTGGAACCACTTTGATTGCTGTCTGTCATTAACACCGTCCTTATATGGTGAGAAACGGAAGGGACGGTGGAGGACGTATCATCCGAGTCATACCCATGTACCGAGAAGTCATCGGGATATGTGGGAATATTCTCTTCTGGTTCGGACTCGGAGAAAATAGTACCCCCGGCTTCAGAGCTTGCTTCATCTTGAGAGTCGTGGACGTCCTCGGGGATGCCAGCCTCGGCTGTATCTGATGGGAGAGTTGTCTCCCTGGCTTGTCTTCTTGGAATATCGGATTGTTGTGGAGGCTCGGAGGGGTGCTACCCCCAGCCCCAGCAACCCCCTGCGTTATGGACGACGAGCCTCCCACTGTAGCAGATTTCGTCTTAGAGCGAGTACCTTGGAAAACTCTGGTGGTGGGCACCCGCTTAGACGACAGTCCTTTAGTCACAGTAGTTGAGGTCTTCGGGCTGGAAACATTCGTCTTCTTCCCCCTTCCATCAGTGGGGACTTTCCGAGCAGAGTTGCAGGAGACGACGGGTAGTGCCTCGTCTTCTAAAGATGGCTGTTGCAGTCTTTGAAAGACAGACTGCCGATCTTCTTGCATCGTCGTGCCATTGCAGCAGCAGTTGACGATGATTTGGGTGCAGTGACGTCCGTGGGAGGACTCTTTGCATCCCGATGCATCTTTTCTTTCCTTGTGTTTGTGGAGGATGGCCTCACGCAAGTCAGATGGGTCTGGACCGACCATGTTTGCTCTCGGGATTTTGGGAGACTTTTGTGAACCTCTCTGTTCGTCTGTCGCCGGGGGCTGGACTCGAGTGGTTCTGTACAACTTCCCATCCGAGGCCCGCGTAATAATTAGCGGGACGCCGTGATAGTCAGAGATTGGGGCAGCTGACTGGGCTTGGTGGGCCCGCGCTGCCCTAGACTTCTTCCCTTTAGCACTCGCGGGTGCGTAATAGGAAGAGTCCAAGTTGAATATCACAGAGTCTGGCTTATCATCCAGAGAATCATCAGGGTCAGGACCGCATAAGAGACGATCGAAGACTGATTGAGAGAAGCGTAGAACAGCCGCTATGCGGCTAGGATTGGGAACCGTGTAGGCTATCTGCATGCGGCTGTCTTTAGCTGTCGGATGGGTTATCCTTATACGACTAGGAGTCACGACCATGCAGGCTGGCCACATGCGGTTGGCAATTGTGACCGCATGGGTTTTCTGCAAGCGATTGACTTCAGTAGCCGCATAAGCTTCGTCCATGCGGTTGGAAACTGTAGCCGCATAAGCTATGCGGCTGACAGACGTGGCCGCGTGAGTTTTCTTCCTACGGTTTACGGATGTAACCGCATAGGTTTTCTCCATGCGGCTAGAACCCTTATGCGGCTCGGATCGCATAGAGTTCCTCTTTGCCCCTGCAAGTCCAGCATCATAATGTTTTCTTCTGCCGGACTTGGGGACAATAGAGTCGTCTATGATCTGAAGTAGAGCCGCGGGAGAGTCTTCTCCGCCCTCTTGAGCAACAGAGGGTATCTCTGCAAGAGCTTCAGTAGGAACGAAGGATCGGGGTCTCCACTCCTTGCGGGTCTTCTTTATGCGGGCTCACTTCTAGACCGGGCCAGCGCTCTTGTCGGAGAGCATTTCTTCGAACGCCAGTTGGTCGAACCGGGCGACCATCTTCTGTTGCGTGGAGCCAAGCTTGGCTGCATCCGATTGCGTCACCAACTCCTCAGCCGTGGAGAAGTTTGTCCCCAGTAGAGTCGCCATCGTGTTTGCCATGAAATATAAAAGAGCAGAACAGTTTTATGGGAGGACTGGACTTTTACTTCACGTTACAAACTCGCTTGTACAAAGAAAGCCTAGGGACGAAAACCTAGGTACAGCAATCTAAGTACAATTGTTTATTTTTGATTCTGGGAGGTAACGATAGAGGCTCGGGAAGGCGACGGCAGTCCTGCCTTACTCCTTGGACGATCGGTATACAGCCTTGGCTCCTGTGACGAGATGGTTGGCGTTGATGAAGAAATGCTCTTCTTGCTCTCCTCGTATTGCTCTTCTGGCTTCTCTCTCTGGATTGATCTCTGTAGATTTTTCTCTCTGATTATTGGGAGGAGTGTCTCTCTGTATGTGCGTATCTCCCTCTGTTCAGTATGTATATCACAAGGGAATGGCACCTTGCTATTTATAATAGTGGGAGCATCATTAGGGTTTACAATGATTGCCTCTTGGAGATGGCGGCGGCCTGTGGATTGGTCAATCTAGGCCATTCATTTTGATTGTGACGAATCCGGACCATTGAGTGTAGATTACACCAAATCTCATCAGCAATTAATGCTGATTGGAATAAATTTCCTCATAATGATCTTCTAATGTCTGCGAATAAATTTGATTTATTCTCCTGCCACGTGTCCCAGATTATTGGGATTTGACCCAATCTTTGATTGTAATAAATCTAAGAAATTGGTCGGCTTATGACACGTGTCCTAGGAGCCACTGGGGGGATCTGAACCGCATGACGATTGAGCCGCATATGATTTTGGGCCGCATAAGGTTAGGGCCACGTGTCAGGGCTGCCTGGGTAGTGGCCCTCCCTCGAGCCTTTGAACCGCATAGAGGTGATCATTGCGAGCCGCATAGGGATACATCCGCCTGATCCGCATGGAAATGGTCCGCTTGAGCCGCATGGGAAGGCCTCCATTTTGAGCCGCATGAGACTGTTTCGGCCTGAGCCGCATAGGACGGCTTCATTCTGAACCGCATGAGAAGTCTTTGCTCGAGCAGCATGAGGCTGTCTCGGCCTGAGCCGCATAGGACGGCTTCATTCTGAACCGCATGAGAACTCTTTGCTCGAGCCGCATACGAACGCCCATGTGGCAAGGCCACGTGGCATTTTTATGGCTCTCGGGGGATTTGTGTCAGAGATCTCTTTCTCTTCCCTAGGGGTCTGTCATTATGACAGAGTCATAATTGCCTCTCTTGTGTCAGGGCTGTCACTTTTTCAGAACTGTCAGCCGTCACAGTAATTAATGCAGCATGGGTCGAAGGGGAGTGCTGTTATGCCACGTGTCTTCTGAGCCGCATGAAATATTTCTGACAGCATAGTTCCTGAGCCGCATAGTCCTTCTGTGCCGCATAGACTGTCTGAGCCACATAGACTATCTGAGACGCATGGGGTTCCCTGGCCGCATGGGTCATTTTCTTTAATATTTTCTATGCTTCTACAGCATGCAATGATGGTAATACTGAGTACATGTACTTGCCCTGATTCCGAGGTTTGTCCAAATCTTCTAAATCACCTATAAATAGGAAATGTAATTAATAACATTCTGAAGGAGTTGAGTACTCTATTAACCAAGAATACTCTCCTTATACAACTACTATAGTTCAGGCCTAATATTCTAATTCCAACAAAAACCCATATAAAGAAATAATATTTAGCTTAAATAATTCATAATCCACTCTAAGTCTTCCAATCCTGCCAACTCAACTAACAACTAGTTCCAATCATCTACCCCTATTTATTTAAATGGTTATTAGCCCTTAATATTAATAATACTCCAACATAAAGCCTCTCTGAATGTTAAGGCCACAACAGTTCATTACTAGCTCAATTGTTCAACATCTTCTCCTTACTGGCCAGAGGCCCACTCTTAGCTCAGGAACAAATAATTCAATTTGAGAAATAGGTTTTGGGGTCCAACGGCCATATATTGAAACCAATACTACTCAACAGAGCCAACCTATCACTGTCCTTATTAAACACATCCTCACAATCTCACTCTAAAGGTCAGATAGATTTGAATTTAACCTAACGAAAAGACACACCAAAAGCTCAACGACTCTGATACTGAACCCATCGCCAGGACACTCGATACATATACTCGTCCCAGCTCACTCACATGACATCGCTGAAGAACCAATTCCAACCAGTTGTTCAAAAGGAATTTAGGAGGCTACACCTGAGTCCTACTGATATGCTGCGGTCCGACATAGTAGTCTAGTATCCGATGGTGGTGTCCCCGAGTCAACGGCTTGATGACAAGTCCTCCTGAGCATTTCATCGAACAATTAATGTGCGCGAACAGAAAGAACAATTGTGAGTTCGATTTGAATTATATTGACTCCAAAATTGGAGAAAATCTCAAGAACCGATCCAACAATTCACCAATGTTGGTTCAACCATTTAAACAAAGATTCGAATAAGAAATCAATCAATGCTTGATTCAGGAACCGCGCTACCAACCTGTGAATGCGAAGACAATGAATAAACCAATCCCAAGACAGTGATCCACCGACCACTCGGAGAGCGGACCGAACCTTCCATTCCAACAGAGAAAATAATTGGAAGGGATTCAATCAAAAAAGAATTTCAAAGAGTAATTTAAAAGAAGAAGGAGAGACGCACCAATCTACTGAAGTGTAGTGACCACGATCGATCGTTGCTCCAGGAAGAAGTTGACGCCAACCTTCATAAGTCTTCAGTCAATTGAGCCGTTGATCTCAACTACGCCTTCGCCATCCTCACTGCACAGCAACGGCTCGAAGCTCCATCTCCATGGCAGTACTTGCTCGGAGGAAGGGAACGAGGAAGAAGAAGAAGGAATGGCAATGGACAAACCGACATGGCTTCGTCGTAGAAGAAGTGATGGAGAAAGAGATGGCGGAGGCTCTATTTATAGCATCCGGAGTCGATTACGACGGTTTGGCGGTTTCAATCGGACGGTGGACAATTAAGGGGTGGTTATGAAGCAACGGAGAAGATGGACTCGATGGTTAGAGGTTAGTTATACATGTACGGCCAGGATGGAATAGGCGGTGGTCATCCTACGGCCGAGATTAGGAGGAAGCTTCTGGATCGTCCTCCTCCGCGCGACATTGCCGTCGTCTCCGAATGGAATTTCAGAACAGTGGAGAAGAATGACTTGGGAAGAAGAGAATTTGAATTTAACAGTTGGATGTTATCGGGTTATCGGGTGCAGGGTTAAAGGGTTATCGGGTTCATGGATCCGCGCCCAACTGAGCCAAGATGAGATGGTCGAGCTGGCCCATAAAGTTGGCTGAGAATAGGAAAATGATTTGTTGAATATGGAAGATGAGAATCAAGTATGATGGGTCGGGCTGGCCCATTGCAAATGATTTGTTGAATATGGAAGATGAGAATAAAGTTTAGGAACTAGGGAAATAGTTAAAAATAGTTTAAGAAATAGTTAAAAAATAAATATTCTTTGAAAAATTATTAATTAGGAATTAATCAAAATAAATAAAGAATATAAGAAAATATTTACTTTATTTATGAACAAGTGGAGTTACATGTGGTCCCTCGTTTAGGTGTCTTATGGTTTCTATGCATGTTTTGCTAAGTATGGTTCTTGTCGTATCACAAATTAGGCCATACATTTATTTGAGTCTAGATATTCTCGTAGGTGTATGGTAATGGACAACTTATGCACAAAGATTTTCTTCCTCTACTAGTATTACACCGGGGCACCGGGGCAGTTCGACCTAGGGAAAGACGTTATAGCTGTGCTAGATTATACAACACCAGGATAGTCGGGGGCTTTCTCTGGGGCTTTCTACCTTGCATTGAAAGACCCACCGTCTATTCGAGCTATGTCCACGATGGCTTGTCATGCCAGTGGCCTTTTATATAGATAAGTGTTATGCTGAGCGACAATCCGCATGCACGATGTCGATCGAATCAAAGAAAGTATAAGCACGACACAATTTGAGTCAAGAAGGGATGCACAATTGCAAGACCATCATGGTGCCTAAGATTTGGCTATACGTAAAGACACGTGCTTCAGCACGAGATATGGTGTCATATGTGGGTCGTCAATACAAGTTCCACAAGTTTGGAATTATCGTTTGAGTTTAAGTTAAGAGGGCCCGTAAGACAAGTTTGGTTAAGTCTCGTTGAGTTGTAAGGCACGGCCTCGATGTTTGAAGCATGAAAAAAGTTATGGCACGACCATGTTGTTGTGTCTAAGTGTATGAGCCAAAAAGGCAAGCACGAGTCAGTACGTCGATGTTGTTGGCACGAGAATGGTCTAGAGGCAAAAGTATAAGAAATTTATCGGTATGAGGCACGGTGATGGTCTAGAGACACACAATAGGCCAAGTCGATATCCTAAAACTAATCCTAAGGCAAGAATAGAAAGACAATCGAAGAATATGTTGCACAATTTAAATGAATGTGTTGGTTTTTGTTTGGGCTTTGCGAGATGCAAGTCCACTAGTACAGTTGTGTACTGACACCCTGTCATGCTCCGGTTCTGCAGAACCGTTCGTTCTTGCTAGGATGTGATGTCGTACGAGCCTAGGTTGCGCTCACACAAGGCGGGTTCCATAACGACCGATTACAATAGCTTGCGACAGGGTTGTCGCATAGAAGTCGCGAGCATAAGCATTGAATAAGCAAAGACAACACAAGTACTCAAACAAAATTGCAATCTTTTATTGAAAATGAAAATAAGATTACAATGGTACGAAGCCAAGGTTACAAGTCACTCAAGCTCACTTTCTCTCAAAGTACAATCACTTAGCTCTCTTTCATCTCTCAATAAAAATGTTCAAGGCTTGCTACTTGCGGATGCTTCAGAAGGCGATGTCCATACATTATGTCACAGATAAGTCCAGACTCCATGCGGCCGCACGCCTCAAAATGCCAAGGAACTACGTACCTCGACGCATCCAAGCGAGCTCTACGCCAAACGATATTCTACATGTGCCTGCACATAAATACTATGGGTGTCAGTAAACAACCGTACTAGTGGTGTGAGCTCCTCGCCCACCCATATAAAACCAACACGTTCATTTAGTTTTTGCAACATATCCCTCTAATTGACTTTTTTATCTTTCTTTAGGATCAGGTTTAGGACATAGATGTAACGCCCCAGTCCCAAAATACTTAGGACCAAGTGCGTAGACATGCCAGCTGCATATATACGACGAATACTCCAATATATGGAATCCTCGTATATATACATAAGTTGTAATAATATAATCGTAGGCCAGAAAAATTTGTAAAACTATATCTCATCCACAGCAGGCACAGAAAATATAAGAAGTCAAAATAGAATAAATGAGTGAGTCAAAAGATAGCCGGGTGGACATGCCCACACCAAACAGCTATAAAAAAATAATCTCAAATAAAGTAGATGTCCACTATGAGTCTCAAAGAACCACATAAATCTAGATATCAGCGGAAGACGCCTCGTCATCAAGTTATGATGGATCCAATGCTGAGCCATACTCCTATAGAAAATTGTCTATACTTGGAGAGATCACCAGGTCCTCAGAGGGATGTAACAAGATACAGGAAGAACATGCCATATGAACTGAATATAAATGCACCATAAAATAAAGATAAAGTAAAAGAGTCCAAACCATAACACGGTCAATATCCCATCATCGAAACAGTAGGCTACTCCTACAACCAAACAAGGACAAGGGGTAACATACTATTCTGCGATGTGACATTTTTCTATGCCATGATTGGAACATAAATTTTGCTAAGGTCTCCTATCCTTTCTAGTAGGCAATTTAGAAGACATATCGATGTATGGGCAGGTGAAGGCTGACTCCCCCAGGACAAGGTAATAACTCACAACACGCACACATCAAGTACCAATACTATCAGCCGGCATAACTCGAGGCTAGCGACCCACGTGACCTATCAGTCCACATAGCTCGAGACTAGTGACCCTCACGACTCGACTACCGTAGTACGCAGTTACTACAACTTTTGGAATTGGGGTAGCCCATAAATTTATCTGTCTTCTCCCTCCCAAGGTCACTAACAGAAGGTAGTTCGCTAATACTAGGTCCATATGCATACAAAAAAAAGCAAAAGGAAAAATAACTGAAAGCAAAATAAAGTGAACTAAAAATAGCAAGTAATGGATCCAACTGAGAATAGATAATAAATATGCAGTAAATAAATAAATAAAGGTGCATATAATTATAAACATTAAATAAGGTAAGGTATCTTGCCTGAGGGTGGTGCGAGAAGCAGCAAAATCCAACAATCAGAATCGTCAACACGAAAGTCAAAATCCACAAGATGCTCCGGATGCTGAAACAAACGTCACGAACGAGTTTTGAATAAAAGATATGCCTAGAAAACGCCTGTCTAAAAGTCAAATTCTGGAACAGGGGCAAAATCATAATTTCGGATCAAAACGATGTCCGCCGTTGGACCCGTCTTGCACCGAAACGTGTGCCAATGTCTACGGTCTCTAGAGTCGTCAAACTATATGTCTACGGATCCATTTTGAGGAGACGAACCCAACGGTATGTCCAATTTTGGATTCCGATGAGCCGTGCACAAAATCGCCCGTTGGCTCGGGTTGTGGGCCCGCTAATTTGGCGTTCCAATCAACCTTCTCAGAATCGGACCAAACTTGGCATACAGGACCAAAAAATGATACAGTCCTGCTGGCACAAGTTTCGTGTCGATCCGACGAACGTGTACGAAGTTATTGTCAAGTTTACAAAACGTCGATACGGGGGTATCTCGACGGATACGGACTGATTTCGTCGCGTACACACGACGAAACTGAGTTCCGTCAGTTCCCACACGTCGGCAACGTCCATACGCGCCTTTCGATGCGTATAGCGTGCGACTATGTCGCTCAGTTTGTCGGGGCGCACGCCGTATCGAGGAGTTTTCTAAAATTTCTATTGTTTTTTAAAAGTGTTTTTGTCGATTTTTGAAATCGGTTATCTCGATGCATAGTTGAAGAAATCAAAGTCTACGAAAAAGGATCCAAAGACCTATAGGTTATCCAAGTCTGCCATCATTTAGATTTTTGAAATCTCTAGCATTTGGTTCTGATTTTCTCTTCCAATTTAGGGACCTAGACTGTTTTTACGTGCTGTCTTTGGACAGCTTTTTCCTCGACTTCACGTCGATTTCCTGGCCTGGTCGTGCAATCGCGTTCAAATCCCCTTGGTGGGAATCTGAGAGGGTCATGTAAGGCCTCTATAGAGACTTATGAATTCAAAAACGACCTAGTATATAAAGGTAGTTTGGTGCGAGTTGGGGGGTACCTGGCTGCGGTCAGAGAACAGAGGCTCTGTTCTCGCGGCTGTCCGCCGCTGCTGCGTACGGCTCTGCCCAGCGGTCGGCCGAGCGTCGGCGACGGGATGGGCGCTGGAGCGTACGGGTCACGATAGAATCGCTCCTCGAGGTCGGCGAGGCAGTTACTAGGGTTTTCGGGGGGGTGAAGTCTTAGGCGCGGTGTATTTATATAGCTTCTGTGCTATATCACAGTCGGTGCTTGGGGAAGGGATTCGCGGGTTAGTCAACTGCTCAGGCCCAATATGGTGGGCTGGGGGCATCTGCTACTGTTCCCTTCGGGGAACAGTGGCCTGTGTTTTTTTTGTTTTTTTTACTCCCTTAAGCACATATATGTGCATATATATATATATATATATATATATATATATATATATATATATATATATATATATATATATATATTTTATATATATATATATATATATATATATATATATATATATATATATATATATATTTTTATATATATATATATATATTTATATATATATATATATATATATATATATATATATATATATATATATAATTACTCATACCTATATATATAATTACTCATACCTATATATTTCTAATACTAGAAAATAAAATAAAAATTACTAATACTAGAAAATAAAATACAAATAATTTGTTTATAACCTAAATTTATATATTAATAAAAATTTTTTATTATGGTAACTCATTTAAATGGTATACTAAAAACCTTAAAATTATCATTTGTTATTTAATAATGTATAAAAATAAAAATAATAATTCTAATATTCTCAAAATATTTTTCTTATTATTCTAATGATACCTTGCACCAAATACAAATCTCTGACAAACTCTTTGCTATGGACGCTCCTTAAAAAATGAAAAGAAAATAAATAAGCCTAAAATTTTAAAATATCATCAAGAAAATTCCAAAAAAAAATTAGGGGGTTTACATCCTACCCAACTTATAAAAATTTTGTTCTCGAAATTAAAATAAAACTTAATATAAAAATATAACAATAAATCTTAATGGAAGAACATAGTGAGACTGAAAATAAGGGAGAGCAGGTAGTCAATTCGTAACTTGGTCTCTGGAAAGAGGGTGGAGATAGTCATAATAAAATTTGAACTGCCACCATTTTCTACAAGATAGGGTATTCTTATTCTTACAATGGATTATGGGTATCTAGTTGTTAGGGATTAGTTTGGTCTTACATGGAAAAAGTCAAGTGGGCTGGGAATTTCATCCGTGGTTGTTATAAGGGTTAATAAGTCGTGCACGAGGTGTAATTAAAATGGAGCACATGATGGTGTGTTTGTGTGGGACATGTATGTCATAGGTGTAGAGTGGCTTATCTGGTTCATGAGGGTGGAATTTGTTGGAAGAAAATGGTTAGTATTGTGCTTCAAATTTTAAAGTCACAATATGAGTATCCATAGTGTTACGGATAGAAGTGGACGTTGTGAACTACTAGGTTATTTGCTCGGTTGGATGAACTGTGTCAAGTCAAAGATTGTTCTTCAAATTTTGGACAATAGTGAAATGATTACCTATGTCATCTTTACACTTCCGTGTTAGTGAGCAGGATGACACATGTACCGATGGTGATGGACGATTCACTCTTCTTTAGCACAAGACGATTACTGATGGGGTAACAAATTATAAGGTACATCATGCAAGGATCTCTAACTACTAAGTTATACATCTCTGTAATAAGATTGCTAGACTATAGTCAATAGATTTATAATGGTGTCGAAGGTACTGCATATGCATTATCGCTAGTAACTAGTAATTCATATTAAGACAAGTATTATACTATACATGTTGACCAAGCTAATGAACGTGTTGCTCTAATGTTAAGCCATGTCTAAGACAAATAAATGGTGTAACTAGAGTAATACCTGCTAAATCCTCCACCTCAGGATGGGTTTCTATTATGGCCATGCTAAATGCTTGTCCATGCCTTTGTCCATTTGCCTCTTGTCCATCCTGTCTAACTTGTATAGATTGGTCAGCTAAGTGTGATCCTCTAGGATAACCTCCACGTGATAGCTGACTGGGCTCTAATATTGGTCTTGGTGCTACGGGTCCTTGCATCCACTGTTGTGCTACCTTTAGTTGTTCTGTACAGTCTCGGGCTTTGTGATGATTAGAGCCACAAATCGTGTATTGTCCTAATCTGCGACGACACTCCTTCATGACATGACCTTTTCTATGACAGAAGCGGCATGTAAGAAGCTCATCAATTAGATAGGGTGATGCTCTTGGTGGTTGTGGTGTCATAGAATGTCTGATTGGTCCACCATGGATAAGGTTACTTAGCCCAGTTGCTGGAATATGGCATCTCTGAGCCTGTTGTACTTCCTTGTCAAGGAGTTCCTAGCTTCTAGCTTCTTCTAACACTGCAGCATAAGAAACTCTAAACTGTACTGTGGTATGCTTCTTGAGCTCTGGTGTTAATCCTTGGTGAAATCTCTTGGCCTTCTCCTGCTCAGTTAGAATAAGTGTCTCACCGAATCTGCTCAGTCGACTGAATTCTGCATCGTACTCATCTTCAGTCATGTTTCCTTGCTTGAGGTGAAGGAACTGATCATAGAGGGCATCACGTACATGGATAGGAAAGAACCTCTCATTGAAGAGTTTGTAGAATTTTTCCCAAGTCTGTTTGGCTCCCAAGCGTCTTCCTTCGGCTTCCCACCAATGATGGGCATTGTCTTCCAAGAGCAAGTCTACTACTGTCATCCAATCATTTATTGGCAACTGGGACGCCCTCAGTAGCTTCTCCGTGCTGATAAGCCATGCTGTGACCTCTAGGGGTTCTTCGGTACCTCTGAAGGGCTTGGGATTCATATCCATGAAGTCATTGATAGAGCCCTCATATGGATGTAGAGCTGGTGCTGGTACTGGTGTCGGAGGTGGAGGTAGGGGCCTAGTTAGTGCTTTCGTCATGCTCTGTCTCATCAGTTCAGCTTGTTGCCACTGAGTATGTATTATGGCATACATGAACTGTGTAGTAGGGTTCCCATCCTCTGGTGGTGGGGGCATCTGTGGTCCGCACTGAGCTGGATACTGTTGAGTGAATGGTGGTGGAGGTGGTGGTACATTCTCTTCGGTTGGTGCCTCGGTAGTCTGCCCAGTCTGGATGACTGGTGGTACTTAAGTTCCCTATTGTACCATCGATGGGGTCATGGTGGCCTGCGACTGTCTTGGCTGATACGGGGTCACCGGGGTCATTGGTAGGACCTCTCTCTCCTGAGTGGCTGCATCACCAGACGCGATCGTCGAGGTAGGAACGTGTCTGCTTCGAAGGTTCATCCATCTGGCACGAAAATAGAATAATGTTAGAATATATTCGAACAAGTTTTAGGTCAAGCAGTTGAAAGAGAATTGTCAACATAGTTGCAGATGAGATATTGGGGAGCTAGTTCATTATATCTCATTCTATATAAAAATTATAAAGAGTGAACCAAGTACACTAAGTTGATCAGACCATCATACACCGGTTCTGATAGACAATATGTTAGTGGGGTACCTCCAATAACATATATGTCATGAACAAGCTCGAAAATAAATAAGCTTGCAAATCTAGGCTATGATAGCAGCATTGGTCAAGATAGTAGAACATAAGTTCGTGAGATAATGATGAAAGTAAATATAAAAATTGCAGTCCTTTAAGAATTTGAAGTTTTGTTCAGGGTTCGTGCCTATACATTCGTCCTACTGTCTTCCGGTCTGAGGCAATGGTGATGGTCAGGGAAGAGTTATGTATTGAGGCATTCTACCCAACTTATAAAAGTTAGACTAGTAATATGGGAATGATGGAACAAGTCTACCTAGTACAAGTCATCGTCCTAACCTCTACCAAGCATGAATTAGACTGATAGTATGGAGGGTCAGATATGAGGCAATACAGGTAATCAAAGAGTGTTCGAAAAGTTTGGAGATCAAAGGAGGCAATAATCATGGATGAGATACTATTCCTATTCCTATATGCAGGCTTGTTGGGAAGAGTTATGTAACCGAACAATATTTTCTGACCTGCATAGGCCACCACAAAAACATGTAACGCCCCAGTCCCAAAATACTTAGGACCAAGTGCGTAGACATGCCAGCTACATATATACGATGAATACTCAAATATATGGAATCCTCGTATATATACATAAGCTGTAATAATATAATAGCAGGCCAGAAAAATCTGTAAAACTATATCTCATCCACAGCAGACACAGAAAATATAAGAAGTCAAAATAGAATAAATGAGTGAGTCAAAAGATAGCCGGGTGAACATGCCCACACCAAACAGCTATAAAAAAATAATCTCAAATAAAGTAGATGTCAACTATGAGTCTCAAAGAACCACATGAATCTAGATATCAGCGGGAGATGCCTCGTCATCAAAGTATGATGGATCCAGTACTGAGCCATACTCCTGCGAAAAATCATCTATACCTGGAGAGATCACCAGGTCCTCAGAGGGACGTAACAAGATACAGGAAGAACATGCCATATGAACTGAATATAAATGTACCATAAAATAAAGATAAAGTAAAAGAGTCTAAACCATAACACGGCTCAATATCCCATCATCGAAACAGTAGGCTATCCCTACAACCAAACAAGGACAAGGGCTAATATACTATTCCGCGATGTGACATTTTTCTATGCCATGATTGGAACATGAATTTTGCTAAGGTCTCCTATCCTTTCTAGTAGGCAATTTAGAAGATATATCGATGTATGGGCAGGTGAAGGCTGACTCCCCCAGGACAAGGTAATAACTCACAATACGCACACGTCAAGTACCAATATTATCAGCCGGCATAACTCGAGGCTAGCGGCCCACGTGACCCATCAGTCCACATAGGTCGAGGCTAATGACCCTCGCGACTCGACTACCATAGTACACAGTTACTACAGCTTTTGGAATTGGGGTAGCCCATATATTTATCTGTCTTCTCCCTCCCAAGGTTACTAACAGAAGGTAGTTCGCTAGTATAGGTCCATATGCATACAAAAAAACAAAAAAAATAACTGAAAGCAAAATAAAGTGAACTAAAAATAGAAGTAATGGACACAACTGAGAACAGATAATAAGTACAGAAATAAATAAATAAA